>CM065675.1:7217291-7457291 GCA_033220385.1 Triplophysa yarkandensis
TTGCTGTAAGCCTGGCAAGTATTGGTTACAATTTGAGAAATCTTTCCTGTAAAATAAGGTAAATAACGATGACAATAAGACCAGGTGCGAACAAAAGGTGCTTGTGTGAATTACAAATCTCTGATTTAAACTGCACTGAAGTATACATTAACATCCTGTTGAATCTCACATCCCGGGTGCATTAATGCCTGTCATTATGCGGATTTAAAAAAATTAAAAAAGAATGAAAAATACAAACTTCATGGTATTTTTCTTGGATTGAAGACTACGGTTACTTCCCGGCTGCTTCACTTAAGATCAAACCTTTCCAGGAAAATCCCGCTCATCAAGCGCATATAATGGATGGGGGCAGGGTTCACTGTGGGCCATTGGAGTTTCACGGTTCAAATTGAAGGAATTTTATTACTGATCATTCAGTTTGGTTCAAACATTGTTTCAACCCTAATAAATACATGAGGGAAACACAATAAGAAAGAACAGAAACAGGTATTGATGGACCTTGCGAAAAATGTCCTTACGTGTTCAAAAATCGAAGATCAGACTTGTCGAATAAGTTGAAACTTTATTGACAAGAATACAGCGCTGGATTGTCAATTCACGACTTCCACACTGACCAACAACTCAGTAACAGCATCACACAATATTTATAGTATGTATCGTCGGTCTATCTTCTAGGCCGGAAGGGATCCTCCCCTGCTTCCAAAAAAGGTAGATCTGGTTCATTTTTCGCTTTCGATTTCTCGTGCGTCAGATGACTTCAGTTTCTGTAGAAAAACATATCAAAGAGACAGAACACAGCACAGAAGAACACTACCTCCTTTTCTTCTACAACAGTAACTCTTAGTTTGTCTGGTATTTGGGAGTGTGTTTTACTTCTCGTGCTTAACAACCTCCGCATGAGAGGCCTTGTACTGGCAGATGGGAGTAAGGTCAGATGACTCTTCTCCTGCAGAGGTTCTGTTCCAATCACTTCTCCCTTTCTTGCACGTACACTTTTCCTGCCTTGCAAGCATATTGTTATCAAAAGCACATTCTAAAGCAATCCTTTATATGGTTACTTATTCTCAATATACTTTAGTAGAACTTGTAAAAGAATATGATTGTTTGAGTGATTAATAAAACTTCAATCAATAAAACATAAGAGTATACTATTGTATAAGAAAGATGATTAATACAGCATTGGTTAATAAAACATAAAATCATAAAGATGATTAATACAAACATTGATTAATAAAACATAAATCATAAAAGCTGTTTAATGCAACATAAGATTGTATCATTTTCCACAGTATGTGATGAATTCCTTGATAAGGTAACATATGAGTAAACGCACAAAAACAATGAGAATACTGACAGTTACATAAACATCCTTTATATACTCTCTGGTGAAAAAAGTGCCGTTGACTGCCTGGAAATCAGTCACCAAATTAGGGTGGGCTGCAGCAAATGAACTACAAATAATTAGAACAAAACTAATACTAAAAATTAGATGAACAAACACAAAATAATCTAGTATCAATAACTGTGAAATTTACACTAAGTGAAATTTGGGAATCATTGTTTTGACTGTTAAGCAACTATGGGAACAGCAAACAGACTCATGGGAAGACAGCATATATTTAGAGAACATGATATATCCACCTTTCATTTCGTTGTGAGATTTAAGACATCATATTTGTATTGAAACAAGACAGGGGAAAGATAAAAGTGTGAGCTGTATATTTATATATTTTTATATAATATATCTTCATATATCTTTATAATAATTTAACCAAATTCTGATCTAAATTGTCATTGGTAGCTTAGATGTGTTTCTTATATATTTACTAAAGATTTATTTAAATGATTATAAGCAATGCAGTGTTGGAACTTTGAATATTACACAGCAACAATGCACAGTCAAACATAAACTAATTTCTGTATAATGAATGAGAACAGCATTGATTAAAGTAAGAAATCATTTGTTGTAGTGGTGGTTATAGACAACATTTATATAAAAAATTTCTTTTTCCCTTTGCTGTTTTGATCAGAATGAAGAATCTTTCTGCTCAGAATATTTCCTTCACAGACTTCAAACTGAATGGTTTCTACAGCCTGGAACAATGGAGGCCTTATTTATTTATCCCTTTCTTTTTAATGTTTATGCTTTCAATCTTTGCTAATTCTATTCTGATATATTTAATCATATCTCAGAAGGCACTACATTCTCCCATGTATGTACTAATATGTCTGTTAGCAGTCGTGGATCTGTTAATGCCCGTTGTGTTTGTACCTCACATGCTTCTTAGCTTTTTATTCAATTGGAATGGGATTTCACTGAATGGTTGCTTGATACAAATGTTTGGCTTTCATTTAGCTACATCTTTTCATCCTACTTTGCTTTTATGCATGGCAATTGACCGTTACTTTGCCATATGCAAACCTCTTTATTATCATAAATACACCGAAATTTGTAACTTTCTAAAGTTTGTTGTTGTGCCAGTCATCAGGAATGTGGTTTTGATAATATCTGTTGTTGCTCTGGCTGGAAAACTGTCTTTTTGTGTGACAAATGTGATAGATCATTGTTTTTGTGAACACATGGCATTGGTTCAGCTGGCATGTGGAGATATTTCCATTAATAACTTTGTTGGACTATTGACTGTTTTCCTCGTGCCAACTTTAGATTTTATTCTAATTATTGCTTCATATGTTGTGATTTTTGCATCTGTTTATAGATCTGGTAAAGGCCAAATGAAAGCCATTAATACCTGCATTACTCACTTAATTGTCATGACAGTTTCTTTCATTTTAGCCTTGACTGCTCTACTGACATACAGAACAAAACATGTGGTTTCTTCTAATATTCAAATATTTGTGAGCAACATGTATGTGCTTTTTCCAAGTTGTTTTAACCCAATTATTTATGGAGTTAGAATAAAAGAAATTAGGCAAACATTTCTAAAGTTTATAAACAATATTAAAGTCTTACCCTTGGGTAAGTAAAATTAATGGTCACCTGTCCTTGTAACTGCTTATACAGTGTACACACAAGACACAGTACAAACATAGACATCTTAGATACAAGTAAACAGCAAGAATGGTAATCGTTTTTGTAACATGGCTGCAAAATAGAAAAGCCTAACAAAAGAGATTAAAAATTAAATCTTATTTTTTATTCATTTTTAAAATAAATAAAATTTCTTTTATTTGGAAAATTTCTTTAACTTTGTTTTTATAAAAAAATGTTAAGTATTGTAATATTGTTAAATAGTTATTAAAGGCATTTAATTTTACTAGGTGTTATAATCCCAATATTTCGGCAAGTGCAAAACTGTGCTCTTTCTGCATTCAAGAGAAGCCGGCAAAGGAAAGGGATAGAGTAACAAGAGGTCCAAGGTTCACTGGGTTCATCATCGTTCTTCAGCGATATAAGGTTATAATATGCATACTATATTTGTATTTTCCTATTTTCCTATTTTAAGCAAGACACTTCAAAGGTTTTGTTATCCAAACTCTTTTTGTGCTGTTTTCAACAATGCCTTAGCTAAGGCAGTCAAAGGGTGGTTTAGGCCTTTACCACAAGACTGTATGACATGTTTGTTATAAATAGGTAAATGATAAAAAAAAATATTTAAAAAAAATAACATGTAATTTATTGTTCTGAGAATTTATACTGTATATAAAATACTAATTTGCCGAATACCGAAGTGCAGGAACACCTAATTCATTTAGCCATTTTATTTTACCAGAATGTCTCTAAATACAAGCTGCTCAAAATCTTTAAACGTAAATATAAAATGATCAGATGAGGTTGAGACTATTAGATATGTGACAATATATTTCCGTCCCTTTACACAATAAGTAGTATTTTTAGCTTTAGTTATACTTATCTAACTAACATTGCAATACTATTAGTGTTTTGGAATACATCTCAGTTTAACACAAATGTTTCAATGGTTCCATGAGATAAGGAAGCAGCATGGAATCCTTCTATAGGGAACGCTATCAGCTTGACGCGCCTGAATGCTTTTATTCGCAACATGATGATGTCACCGACTACATCATGGCCGCTGCAACTACTGAAAGACATTAAAAGAAAAAATGGGATGTGGAAGAAATACAAAGCAGCTCCTTCAAAAAATTAAGCAAATGTTTCAGTTACAAGGAATATGGCATAGAGACTCTAGTCACTCTAACTTCTTTCCTATCTGAGTGACGTTCCCATTCGAAGGAACTCAACACTACCTTTTGGAATGACACTATTAGAAATTAAATGCCCGCTAGGCCATAAGTTGTGGCTGTCCTAGTATGACGGTGTATAGGCACATGCTAAGACAAAAAAACCTGAGTTCCAGGTAAGAAAGAAAGTTCTTAATTGTAATACTTTTTGACTCTGTGCAGGAAGACAAACCCGCAGCATCACATAAATCCTGCTTAGAAGCCCATAACATGTTTGTCTGAGAGGAGGCCATACTCCTTAAAGAATGTGCCTTGACCAGAAGATGTAAAAAAAGTTTGTGCACCTCGTGAGCCAAATGAGTCGCCATCACAATCCATCTGCTAATGGTCTGCTTGAAGGCCATGACCTCTAATATGAAGTTCCAATCCAACAGTTGTTCTGATTTCCTCAATGAGGAGGACCTTCTGACATAGTCCTCCAATGCCCTGACAGGGCATAACTTTTGAGCATCTGCTCTCATTACACCAAGTTATGGCCTGAGAGGTCGTCCGTATAAGGGTGGGTGTGATGAAAACTCAAATACATAAAACATCTACGCACATTAGCATGCTCTGCTTCTAATACATTATGTCAATGTCAGCTTTATTTATATAGCGCTATAGACAAAATACATTGCATCAAAGCAGCTGAACAACATTGGTTGGTAAAACAGTGTGTCCATAACGCAAATGATTGGTAAGGGCATTTCATAATTGAATTTGGGATGTCATCTCTGTTCAGTTTAAATAGTGTGTTTGCATTCTTTTCAATTAGTTGCTGTCATCTCTGTTCACTTAAAATAAATAGTGTCTGTTCGTTCATATTAAATCAAGTCAACGATATCACTGTAAATGAAGTGACCCCAACTAAGCAAGCCAGAGGCAAGGAACCAAAATTCCATCGGTGACAGAATGGAGAACTAACCCTGGAAGAAACCAGGCTTAGTGAGAGGGCCAGTTCTCCTCTGACCAGACGTTACCATCAGTTCAAGTCCAGGCTGCAAGCACAATGGAGAAGAAACATCTGTGTGGACCCACCATCAGGTCCGGATACGTACTGACTACGGCTTAATGCAATGTCCCTCTGATCTGGATTTAGCCTGGATCTAGTGGCTTGGGGGAAAGCTAGGCGCAGTTAGGGAGCCAGTTTTCCTCTGACTAGATTTTAACCAGTAGGTCAATTACTGGCTGTAGCAAAGACGAGAAGAATCATCTGTTTCCTGTGGTACCATCCCAATGGTTGTCTGAGGCAAGGTCTTGCAATGGATCTGTATCTGGGGTTTTAGTTTTCCTGGTCTCCGCTGTCTTTCCGGGGTGTAGGGGTCTTTTCTCCATCAGCTTGTCTGGATACACACTGGATCCTGGTGACTACAATGCCCTCTGATCTGTATATGGACTGGATCCAGTGGGTGCGATGAGCTTGGAAGAAGATAGAAACAGACCAATATTAGCGTAGATGCCATTCTTCTAAAGTTATAGCAAATATATTGTGTGTTGTGGAGTGCGATCCTGGTTCCGGTTTTGTTAAATAATGCAGCCTAATAACCCTTTAATGGATTTGGATATTAGAAGCATTTAAGTATTTATGTGTAAGCCAGGTTAAAGAGATGGGATTTCAATCTAGATTTATCCTACAAGAGTGTATCTGCCTCCCAAACACTGTTAGGTAAGTTATTTCCTAGTTTAGGCACCAAGTTGGAAAAGGATTTGTCGCCCACAGTTGATTTTGATATTCTAGATTATCAAGTTGCCTGAGTTTTAGAACGTTAAGGATTATAATGTAACAGGAGCTCTTTCAAATACTGAGGTGCTGTAGTTTGTTTACTAAGCCTGCAGAACCAACACCCAATAAAGCATTACAATAGTCCAACCTTGAGGACATTTCTGTATTTGACATTGAGAGCATAGGCCGTAATTAACATATGTTTTTGAGGTGAAAAAATGCGGTTTTACAAATGTTAGAAAGGTGGTGCTCTAAGGAGAGATTACTATCAAATAGCAAACCTAAGTTCCTAACTGATGACAAAAAGTTTACAGAGCAGCCATCAAACTTAGACATTTTTCTAGGCTCCCAAGTGCTCTTAGCTGACATGCTCTCATGTGGTTATATATCACTTAAAGTCTCCACAAATGGTGAACTGGGTGATCTTCCCATTTCGTGGGCTTGAGCACTATTCTTCCTTGATTTTTACCTGAATAGCGAGAATCATAAGGTTTTCTCCACATAGAGTGCCGGATGTGCCGACTTCAGTGGATTCAGCAGGGGAAAATATTTCTGCGTGCTGTTTTTCTCCCAGGCTACCTGAACCAGACAGGTAATGTGCTTCTCGTCAGGTACCACTTTGCGGAGAGGGGCGACTAGTTTGGGCAGGACCAGGTTAACTTGTTTGCTCCCCTGGATCTCCAAATTTCAAATTCTACTTCTTGTTACAAGTATGGTACAACCATCACCTCTATCACAAAAGACTACTTTTTAAAGTATCTTCCTAATGTATCTGAATTCCATAGCAAATCAAAAACCTCAGAACAATACGATAATGTAACCAAAACGATGGATTCTCTCTTCTCTAGCATTTTAAATGTTGTTGCTCCCTTACTTTTAAGGAAGGTCAAGGAAAACAGTTTGACAGCATGATATAATGAGCATAGTCGCAGCCTAAAGAGAGCAGCCAGAAAAATAGAACGTAGCTGGAGGAAAACAAAACTAGAGGTATTTTGCACTGCTTGGCGGGAAGGTAACTTATCCTTCAGAAAAGCATTAAAAACTGCTAGATCCGACTACTTTTCTACTCTTTTAGAAGAAAACAAACTTAACCCTAAGTATTAATCTTACATGGTGTCTAAACTAACCAAAAATAAAGCCTCAACAAGTGCCGACATTTCCCAGGATCAAAGCAGTATTGACTTTATGAACTAATTTACTTCTAAAATCAACACTATTAGAGATAAAATTGTAACCATTCAGCCGTCAGCCACAGTATTGCATAAGGCTTGCACTTTAAACCCCCTGAGGAACAGTTCTACTCATTCTCTCAATAGGAGATAAAGAATTGTTTAAACTTGTTAAATCATCTAAAGCAACAACATGTATGTTAGACCCTATTCCATCTAAGCTACTGAAAGATATGCTTCCAGAAGTCATAGATCCTCTTCTGACTATTATTAATCCCTCATTGTCATTAGGATATGTCCCCAAATCCTTCAAATTGGCTGTTATTAAGCCTCTCGTTAAAAAACCCCAACTTGACTCAAAAGATCTAGTTAATTTTAGACCAATCTCAAATCTGCCTTGCTTGTCCAAGTTACCAGAAAAGGTACTATCCTAACAATTATACTCATTTCTAGAGAAAAATGAAATTGGTAAGAATTTCCAGTCAGGACATAACCATATCGTAGCACCGTGACTGTTCTCCTTAGAGTTAAAAATGACCTGATCCTATCATCCAACAGTAGTTGTATCTCTCTATTAGTGCTATTGGATTGTGAGGCAGATACCATCTAGTAGTTTAAATATAGATTAAAGATCCATCACTTAAACTGGTTTACACATAACATACTGACATGCTTCTAATACCCAAATCCGTTAAAGGATTTTTAGGCTCCATAAATTAGGTTAACTTAAACATCCTTTAGATTTTAAAATCTTGCTGATTACTTATAAAGCCTTGAATGGTTTAGCACCTCAGTATTTGAAATTATAAGGTACTGTTATATTATAATCCTCCACAATGATGCGTTCTCAAAACTCAGGAAAATTGATAATACCTAGAATATCAAAACAACTGCACGCGGCAAATCCTTTTCCAACCTGGCACCTAAACTAAATAACTTACCTCACAACGTTCGGGAGGCAGATACACTGTTGCAATTTAAATCTAGATTAAAGACCCATCTCTTTAACCTGGCTTATAAATAAAATACTAACACGCTTTTAATATCCAAATCCGCAGATTATAAGGCTGCATTAATTAAGAAAACTGTGCCAGGAACACTCTCCACAACACATAATATATTTTCTATATCATTAGAAGAATGGCATCTATCTTAAAAAGTTGATCTGTTTTTCTCTTCGACCGAGCTCATCGAAGTCATCGGATTCAGTCCGTATCCAGATCAGATGCCATTGCAGTCATTAAGATCCAACGCATATCTACACCAGATGGTGGAGAAAAGACCCCTACAGCCTGGAAACACAGCGGAAATCAGGACAACTAGAACCCCTTGCCTCAGGCGACCATCGACATGGGACCAAAGGAAACAGATGAATCTTCACGATTTTGCCCAACTGCGCCTAGCTTTCTGCTGAGCCACTAGAGCCAGTCTAAGGCCAGATCAGAGGAACATTGCATTAAGCCGGAGTCAGTCGTTATCCAGACCAGATGGTGGGTCCAGACCTAGAAAAGCCCATTACAGCCCTCAAACAAAGGGAAAACTAGAACAAGTACAACCCAGATACCAATCCCATGTGAAGACATTGCCTTTGACTATCATTGAGATAAGACCATAGCACACAGATGTGTCTTCTCCATTCTACTGCAGCCTAGACTTGAACTGCTGGTTTCGTCTGGCCAGAGGAGAACTTGCCCCCCAACTGAGCCTGGATTTTTCCCAAGGTTTGTTCTCCATTCTGTCACCGATGGAGTTTTGGTTCCTTGCTACTGTCGGCTTTCGGCTTGCTTAGTTGGGGTCACTTTATTTATAGCGGTATTGTTGACTTGATTCAATATAAACACACAGATATTATTTAAACTGAACAAAGAGGACATCAACGAATTCAATAGTGAAATGCCTTTACCTATCATTTTGCATTATGGACACATTGTTTTACTAACCAATGTTGTTCAGCTGCTTCATGGATTTCGTCTAAAGCGCTATTTAAATAAAGGGGACATTTATATTGTCATTAAACCGGAACTGGGAACACTGTCCACAACCCCAGATAAATTTGCTACATCATTAGAAGAATGGCATCTACACTACATTAATCTGTTTCTCTCTTTTTCCAATTTAAACGAGGCCACCAGATCCAGCCTGTATCCAGAATTAAAAGCATTGCAGTCACCCGGATCCAGTACGTAACCAGACCAGATGGTGGATTGAGAACTGGAAAGTCACCACCAGCCCTGAAGGATGGCGAAGACCAGGACAGCTGGAGCCCTGGATACAGATCCCCTGTTAGACCTTGCCTCAGACAACCATCGGGATAAAACCACAGGACACAGATGATTCTTCTCCACCCTGCTGCAGCCTGGAATTGAACCGCTGGATATCCAGAGCGACTTACCTTCAGCGGCAGTGGACACAATTGCTCCGGCTAGGAAGTTGATCTTTCTTGCTGGACGATGAAGACAGCCCTGCTAATAAACAAATACTAGAGCTGTAACAAAACATACAATGGTTTTGGAAAAAAAACCTGGTCGAAACAGATTCGCTTTTGATTATAGATATTTTTTTAAAACATATATAATTATTTAGGCATACAAAGTAAATTACAACTAAACTTTATTTAAACACTGGCAATAATCAGATACATTTCGAAAAAAATATGTGTTGTAGTGCAAGTTTATGATCTATTAAAGATATCAATATTTTTTTATCTCTTTACACAATTAATGTAAATATAAGCTCAAATCTTCAAATTTGAACTCTCAGAGGAAAACATACTTGGCCAAGATATTGGCCCATTAAATATTTTGATTTTCTCTTTATTTAGTAAGATAATTTAATGTAAGAATCGTTCCCCCTTAAATAAACTTAAATATGTTGGGGAGGCTATGAAGGAAGCTTTAAATCATTAGTATATTTCTAAATGGCACCTACTTTCATATATATTAATTTGGAATTAAATTTTCTCCTTCATTTCCAGTCTTCAGGATCTGGTTGGGACCCTATTAAGCTTAGTTTCTTTTCTGCTGCTGCTCCGTCAATTGTATTTCATAGATATTTTAAAAATCAATGATTTGCTAATATTTTGCAAAATTGTCTTCCTCAAAACACTGTCTGGACAACACTGTTAGAACGTTACCCTGTGGTTGTGTCATGTATTCTTTGAGACACTCAATGTTACAGAAAACAAATATCACAACCAATAAAATGATTCGATGCCTCCTTGAAGAGGTGATTTCGGTACACTTCCAAAGAACAATGGAGCCAGTAAATGTAAAATAATTGGGCTCTTGGTAATGTCTAATGTGTTAAGTCCACTCTGTTCTTAGGACTATGCCCCTTGAGTGTCATTTGGTTTGTGTTCTGGCCAATGTGTGACTTTGATCCTTATTATAGCAACAAAAACATAATAGGGGCCTTTGAGATGATTCCAGCCAAATAAACCGAGTCCAGAGGACTTAATTAAAACTTAAGAACTTTTAAATTGACAACTGTTGATGGTGATTGCTTTGTGTGGTCCAAAGGCCTAGACAGAATCTGTTGCTGAAAGCTAAACATTTTTGCAGAATTCAACTACATATAATCTACAAACTTGTTACTGGTATAGCACACATTTAACCGAACTTGTAAAAATTTGTCAGAGCGACTAAAAGGATTCAAAACTTTTGTTAAAATTCCCAAAAATTAGTATTTAAACTATAATTCAGCAAAGTTTAGGGAGCTTACTCACAGTATCTCTACTAGAAGGGCAAACCCTGCTTTTTTTGTGGAATCTCCCATAAAAGGTTAACCTATAGAGAAAAGAGGAGAATAAAACAAAGAGTTTTGTCAAGTGTAAACAAGAATCAAAATGCATTTATTCTCATTGCACGTTTTACTTATTTTTCTCTAGTTTTTAATTGAGCTTTTTAAAATTGCTCATCCTCTCCCATTTGGCTAAACTCCCGTTATCCTAAAGCACCATTTCCATCCCAATTGCTCGCCAGTCCTCAGTTTCAAAGTGTTCCAACATTTCAATATTTGTTGCGACCAAGGTCCCCATACATATGCATGATCTAACATGAAAAATTTGCTAAAAGAATGGACCTGGAGGGAGGTGTTAATTATGTTTAGTATTTAGATTATTAATGTGACATTAATCTCATCTGAATGGATTAAATTGAAGACATTATTAATTCACCACCAATGCCACACCATCTACTGCTTTATGAATTGTGGTATAAACAACATTTATGGGACAGTGTTATGTGTTTTGGAAACACAAACTACTTACTGCAATGGTTCATTGTTCTATGAAGTACTCTATAAAACTTGTCTTAAAATCAAAAACATTTCAAAATAAAATATCTAGCCAGTGATCCAAATGACCATCAGAACTGGAACAATACATTGCAGAATGAAGGCCCCCCAGACCTTGGGTCAATGGCCAAGTCACAAAAAACGCAAAAAAATTGTATTTACCAAAAAATCAATGTGACTTGCTGTCTTGTCACTTTTTTGCTGTTTTTAGTGACTTTACAGAATGCTGCCCAAGTGGTAATAAAAAAACTTATAATAGGACACTTATCTGTCCTTAAGGCATACCTATTAAAAAAAGAACATTGAGGACATTGTCCCAGAACTGTATCAGGGGAGTGGAAAAAGGAGTATTTAAAAGAGGTGTCCTAAACCAGAAGCGGTGGGGTTTTAAACTTGCTGTGGAGTAAAGCTTTGTTTTGCAGACATGAAAAAAACGATTCAAGTTTATGATTCTATGTTTAAATGTGCTTCTCTACTCAATTGATTACATTCGAAAGGCTTTGTTTAATTCAATTTTGAATATGTAATGTTTAAATATATGTTTATCTGAGAATATAAATCTATAATGTGAGTATATGTTTGCTTGCATGATATGTTATTTATCATATTGTGTTGAGTTTTATAAATGTTGTTGTGTTGTCATTACAGTAAACTTAGGTTAAGGGAATGGATTACAGAAGGTTCAACTTTTCTCATAACGAATTCTACTTGATTGGATTCACGGACCTGAAAGAGAACCGACAGTATCTGGCCATCCCTTTCTTTATCATCTTAATTTTCACAATGTTTTCAAATAGCTTAATGATGTATGTGATTTTCAAAGATAGCAAGTTACATGTCCCTATGTATATTCTGATCGCGCTCCTTGCAGCTCTTGGATTTCTACAGCCAATATTACTCGTTCCAAGAATGTTGATAAGTTTTCTGTTTAACAAAAACATGATTTATAGAAATGAATGTCTTGTTCAAATGTTTTGTGTGCATATGGCAGGTTGCTTCCAGTCAAGTATTTTGTTAGGGATGGCAGTGGACAGATTTTTTGCCATTATGTTTCCCTTGCAGTACCATGACTATGTTAACTTTAAAACCTCAGTAATATTCTGTTCGGTCTTTTTTTTCCGCAACTTGCTTTATGTTGTCTCAATGGTTGGCTTGCTTGGGCCGCTCTATTTTTGTAAATCGAATGAGATTTACCACTGTGTTTGTGAGCATACATCTGTTGTTAATTTAGCGTGTGGTGATCTCACTAAAAATTACATAGCTGGAGTCATTGGTTTCAGTCTGCCGTGTATGGACTGTGTGGTTATCATCAGCTCCTACATTGTCATTTTGGGGGCTGTTTTTCAGTCTCCTTCAGGGGAGTCACGCCAAAAAGCTTTCTATACATGTAGCACACATTTAATGGTCTTGACCGTGGCCTTTCTCTCAGCTGTGGGGGCTTTTGTTGGCTACAGGACACCTTCAATGCCTAGAGATTTGCGTGTTTTGTGTACTTTGTCATATCTTCTTCTGCCTAACTGTTTTAACCCCGTTATTTATGGAATAAGAACCAAGGAAATCCGAGTTCAAGTTTTTAAATATTTATCTTCTAACAAGGTTGATTCATTGTAACGGAATGCTAGCCGAAGGAGATCTCTGGAGTACTGACTGCCTGCCGCGCTGTTCGCTTCATAGACTGCATCCTGTTTGTAGCCTTATTTTATTTAACCTCTGCCCTATGGCTTTCTGGATAGTTTGTTGTGACCATTACATGGCTTGTTTTGTCCATGTCCATCAGAATAACCCTTGTTTTTGTTGTTTGGATTAGACTGTCAAGTTGTGTATTACCTTTTGTCTATTTCATGTTATTTTTACCTGCTTATTGTGTAGGACTTAATTGTTATGGTTTTTTAAAAAACATCTGCATATGAAGTTAAACTCGACTATCGCCTCTTTACATTCAAATTGACTCTCTGATGTATTTTACTTTGATTCATATTTACATTCTGTTTCAATTTATTTTTCATGTCCAAAAATGTGTGTAATTATCATATCATTTGTACATATCTCCATGTTATCAAGACTTGACTTTTATTAGATTCATACAGCTTTTGAAATGTAGAAAAATAGTGTTTTTAGTGTTCATGTGAAATTTTCCTATTCATATTGTACATATTAAGTTGTATTCTAATTAGAAATTCTTGCAGTGCTTGGATATATTTAACGTATATTTTTCATCCATTTATTTTCTATAGATATTAATATCAATTGTTTTGTCAAAATATATGTTGTTGGTTGGGATGGCACTGTGAGATATTTTGCTATTATGTTTCTCGTACATACTATGACTTTATTAACTTTAAAATCTGTCTAATATTCTGTTTGTCACTTTTATCTGAAACTTGGACTTGTTTAATTTATAAGTTTATAAGTTGTATTCTAATTAGAAATTCTTGCAGTGCTCGGATATATTTAACGTATATTTTTCATCCATTTATTTTCTATAGATATTAATATCAATTGTTTTGTCAAAATATATGTTGTTGGTTGGGATGGCACTGAGAGATATTTTGCTATTATGTTTCACGTACATACAATGACTTTATAAACTTTAAAATCTCTCTAATATTCTGTTTGTCGCTTTTATCTGAAAGTTGGACTTGTTTAATTTATAAATTTTCTGAAATGATAGAAAACTTAGATGTATCTTCACTGTAATATCAATTGTACATATGAATAGAGCCTGTTGTTTTTTTGTTATGTTGGGATATTGGTTAGCAACCTGGAAAAAATCAATTGGGATTAATTCTAGGATTGACTTTTGAAAAATATTGCATGCTGAAAACAAAAATTGCATTTGGGAGCTTAAATAAAGACAATGGACCCTGCAATGTCGTGTTGTTGCATTTTTTATGTATTGTATTCTAGCCGCTATTGTATTCTAGCCGCTTATCTAAATAATTAGTTGGTCTTGTTGTGTTCAGTATCGGGATGTGAGAACCCGTGCAATCTTCTAATAAACCAGAAACCAAGTATGTCTGGCTATTATAATAGCCCCACCGTGTATTCATCCCTTTATTCCACAAGTTAGCCATTTAAAAATGCTTGCTGCTGCTCCATTTACTCCTATAACCATTCTGGACTTATACCTTTTCCACAGCTGTTGTTTAAAACATTAAATATGTCTCTAAGTACAGTCGAATTAACAGAAAATTCAAAGCATTAAAACAATGAAAACATTCAAATTAAAAAAGTGATATCTTCTAAACTAACCTAATTACACTTCAGTAGAAGAACTTCGGTAGAAGATCAGGTGCTACATATTCATTACTTTTTCAAGCAATATGTTCCATGTCTATACACAAGTGCCTTACACAATGTGTTGTATAACTATTTATATGACAGATTGTTTTATGATCAGACTTTTACATCCTACAAAATATAGCGATGAGGTTGTACATTTCAACCAATGGCTGATTCCAATTTTCTCCTCTCTTTGAAGCACTACTAAACCTGTAGTCATCAAGGAGATAATGTAGTTATGAAATGCTGCTGAGAATTGTGTCTGTTTAGTGCTACTGTGGATTCAAGCATTTTAGAAGAAAATCACACAATAGACCTTTGAACTTCAATAACCCTACTGGAAACTTTGTTGTCTTAAAAAAGTTGTAGTGTAGCTGGGGTGGTGCTCTAAAGGGCTCCTATTGTACCTCTACAGGTATGCAGAACATTAAATGTTGTATTTCTGAGTACATATTGTTGTATTGTGTACCCTGTGTATAAATTTAAAGTAAGGAGGAACATAACAATTAATTATAAATGCTAAAAGGTACAGTTTTGTACTTCTGACAGTGTCCTTTGTCCATCGGCATGATTCAAACTGCCTCACAGAATGCAAGATAAAGTGTAAAATAATAATAAAATGTGCATATACAATATGAATTTTTTTTAAGTAATTTATCAACATCTTGTCAATATATTCAAAACAACATGATGGTAATGGTTTATTTACATAAAGCAATTAAAACATGAGTAGTATTAAGTGAATACTATGAAATGCTATTGTCAAAAGTCAGGAAAATAACTATATATTTTTTCAAGTTAATTAAATTACTGTCATATCTTTTTGGAGAATGTGATTGCTTAAATGTTTTTTGGGTTCAGTAGGAATACTCCTTTTTGTGTTATTTTGGTATGTCATATCATAATTTATCTATATATTCATAATGTACTCTTTTTATTTATTATTTCCTGAAAATAAATACAGCATATATATATATATATATATATATATATATATATATATATATGTCTATAGATAAATACACAAATAAATATAAACACTTCACAAAATCCAGAAACAAAGGAAACAAAACAATGGGACTTCTTTTCGACTTTTCTAAATTACAACAGTTCAACAGTATTTATAACAGTTGAATTTAGTGTAAAATAAATGTTATCAATAATCAGATTTTCCATTGTTTGACATTTTTGGACATAAAACTTTATTACAACCTAACAGCTTACAAATACACAGATCATGTCAAAGCATTATGTTGAAACAATTTTACAGGGGTGAGACATTTACAGGGCTTATAAACTTTAGAAATGTTTGTCTTATTTCTTTTGTCCGTACTCCATAAATAATTGGGTTAAAACAACTAGGGAAAAGTATATACACTGTGCTTATAAAAATACGACTGTTAGGGGAGACTATTCCTATTCTGTATGACAGAAACGCGGTCAAGGCAAAAGTTAACGTAACTAACATAACAATGAAATGAGTAATGCAGGTATTTAAGGCTTTTATATGACCCTTACCAGATTTGAACACTGAGATAAAGATCACAATATATGAAACAGTAACCAGAGTACAATCTACAGCTGGTACAAGAAATGCTGTCAAAAGCCCTATTAAGTTATTGATGGAAATATCCCCACATGCCAACTTAACCAATGCCATATGTTCACAAAAACAGTGGTCAATAATATTTGTACAAAAGTGCAGTTTTCCTGCCAGAAAAACAAAAGACATGATCAAGACTGCATTTCTGATGACTGGCAAAACAACAAACTTTAGACAGTTAGAGAGTTCCATGCACTTTTGATAATTAAGAGGTTTGCAAATTGCAAAGTAACGGTCAATAGCCATCCATAAAAGCAATGTGGATTGAAATGATCCAACAAAGTGAAGAGAAAACATTTGTATCAAGCAACCGGTCAGTGAAATCCCATTCCAATTGAATAAAAAGCTAAGAAGCATGTGAGGAGCAAACACTATTGGCATTAACAAATCCACAGCTGCTAACAGACCTATTAGTACACACATAGGAGAATGCAGAGACTTCTGAGATATAATTAAATATATGAGGAGAGAATTAGCAAAGATTGACAGAATAAACATCAGAAAAAAAGGGATAAATAAAAAAGGCCTCCATTGTTCCAGACTGTAGAAACCATTTAGTTTGAAGTCTGTAAATGAAATATTCTGAGCAGAAAGATTCTTCATACTGATCACCTTTTCACATACAATATAAATAAATGAATGTAACTGTAAGAAGAAAATAGTTGGTTAATAATTTAGAAATAGATATATATCTGTTCTCTTGTTCACAAGTACTTCAAATTAAACATTAAAA
Organism: Triplophysa yarkandensis; assembly: GCA_033220385.1. Lineage (NCBI taxonomy): Eukaryota > Metazoa > Chordata > Actinopteri > Cypriniformes > Nemacheilidae > Triplophysa > Triplophysa yarkandensis. The sequence continues at coordinate 7,234,295 of CM065675.1, forward strand.
AAGATATAAAGTAAATAACAGTTTGAAAGTTGAAAGTACAATAAGGCTTAGTGATATTGTAAACCAATGAGTAAAAAGGCAGTGCTAATAAGACCTCCTGACCTCCAGTAAAGACTTAGTGACACCTAAAATACACTGTCCCTCAAAGATTGAAATACAAGCCAAGTCAATAACATGGCATGTAAATATACTATAGTGTCATCCCATGAGCTTTGCTCCCAGGCTTAGGTTATATGACCTGCCAAGAGAAAAGCATTGTGTTTATACAATATGAGGGACTATCCATTTTTATTATTAACATTAACATTTTGTCGATGTTATTTAATGACAGAGCACAAAGATAATAATAACAATCCTCATATTAAACCACCTGGGGATCTTAAAAAATAAATTAATTTCATAATAAAACAAACTCATCTTGTTCAGGAAATATCTATACCAGTATGGGAAATATTTTTCAAAGAAACCCTGACAGTACTCATTTATTAAGTATAGGCCAGTGAAAGAAAAGAGAATCACCTCAACTTTTGAGACTTTCCAAATAATACCCTGTCCTCTCCTGAGGCAGCTCATGTGTCCATTCCAGAGTCAACTTTAGCCCATGAGTCCACTCCAAAGTTCGCTTCAGCCCATGACTCTGCTCCAAAGGTCACTTTAGCCTATGAGTCCTATCTAAACATATCTTTATCCCATTTAAGTCCACTCCATCGTATAACTTTTCTCCGAAGGCAGCCCATAAATCCAATCCTGAGGCCACGTGAGTCTACTCCAGAGGCTGCATAAGCCCATAAATCTGCTCCAGGGGCCACTTCAGGCCATGAGTCCTCTCCAGGGGTAACTTCATGCAATGAGTCCTCTCCTTCGGCCGCTTCATGCCATAAGTCCAATCTAGAGGCCACATCAGTCCATAAGTCTTCTCCAGAGATTGCTTTAGCCCTGAAGTCCACTCTAGAGCCCCCATCAGCCCATTAGTCCACTCCAAAGTTCACTTCAGCCCATGACTCTGCTCCAAAGGTCACTTTAGCCTATGAGTCCTATCTAGACATGCCTTTATCCCATTTAAGTCCACTCCATCGTATAACTTTTCTCCGAAGGCAGCCCATAAGTCCACTCCTGAGGCCACATGAGTCTGCTCGAGAGGCTGCATAAGCCCATAAATCTTCTCCAGGTGCCACTTCAGGCCATTAGTCCTCTCCAGGGGCCACTTCATGCCATGAGTCCTCTCCAGTGGCTGCTTCATACCATGAGTCCAATCTAGAGGCCACATCAGTCCATAAGTCTGCTCCAGAGATTGCTTCAGCCCTGAGGTCCACTTTACAGCCCCCATCAGCCCATGAGTCCACTCCCGAGTCCAGATAAGTCCATGAGCCTGCTCTAGATATTGTTTTAGCCCATGATCATCTCTGTCTGTGCAAGCTGGTAACCCCTTTAAGAGGACAAGCTCTTTGTTGCTGCATCTGAGAGTGAAATGCTGGGTACAGACATGAAAGACATCCTGACACTTCCAGTGATTAGAGTTCCCGTAAACCGGATACAGAGATGGCAGCCATGCTGGTCCAGGAAGTCCCACGGCTCCTGTATATGTCCCCACCGTAAGCCCACGGCACATCTGTATATACACACTCCTTCTTGGAGAGATTGAAGAAGGCTTTCCACTAATGCATGCAAACTGTCCTCTTTACGAGTGGCAAGGGCTTATGCTGCTGTGGGCCAGGCTACGTTCTCACTCTATGTGATGGAAATTTAGCAAATCAACCCATATTGGCAAACCTGCCCTTGAACCTCTGAGCTCATGGTTCGTCGACATATCCCCCTGACAGATTCCCCTGATGAACGATCTTCTATCTCACTGGAAAGGGCACATTCTGGTACCTGAGACCATATCTATGGAATCTCCATGTATGACTCCCCGACAGTATGAGGAGAAAATTATTGAGCTGCCATCATCGGTTGCAGCTATCATTGCTTAAGCTAGGGCCACTAGGAGTCTATATGTCTTAAAGTGGTGCCTCTCCTTGGCCAGTTGCTCTTCATGCTCTAAAGATTCCCAGAGGTGCGTGATTGTTCCTGTGTTGTCCTTCATCATAGAGAAACTTGAGCAACAGGTGCACACTTCCACCTTGAAAGTGAATCTACTCATAATAGCCACTTATCATAACTTGGTGGATGGGAGGTCTCTAGGATGACATGACCTGGTCACTAGGTTCTTAAAGGGGTCCGTCGATGATGAATCCACCAAGACCGTGCTCTGTATCCTTCATGGGACTTGACTGTGGTCTTACAGGGCCCCCTTCCAGCACTTGGTTCGAGCTAGTCTGCCTCATCTAACAATGAAGACATCTCTCTTTGTAGTGCTGGCGTCCGTCAAGAGGGAAGCGCATCTTCAGGCATTCCATGTGTCCACAGAGTGACTTGAGTTTGGACCGGCAGATCATGAGACCCTGGCCCGGCTACGTGCCCAAGGTTCCCACTACTCCCTTAATGGACAGGTGGCGAACCTGCAGGCAATCCAGCAGGGGAGGAAGACCAAGCTTTAGGAGCTCTGACAGCTCTTTGTCTTTTTGGTGGCCAGCAAGAGGGAGAGCCTGAGACAGAGACTGGGGCATGGGATCGTAGACGGCATTACCACTAAGTATCTTGCCGCCTTGTGAGTTCCCACCCCACTCAAGTTATTGGTGCATGCTGCCTCTTTGGCGGACATCTGCAGAGTCGGGGTTGATCAAGCTCTTTTCGCATGAGCTCTTCACTTACGTTGGTGAAGCCATGTTGTAATCTCCACATATCACCCCCTCAAGAGCGGGATGTGTTCTCCGTAATGCATATCTTTAATTGCAGGGGTAGTGTTACCCAATGTCTTATAGCTTCAGGTAGCTTCCTCACCAAGAGGCAGAGGACGATCACCTGTGCAGTCCATTTGTATGAATCTCTAATCTTCCAAAGAACCGCTGATGACACCTTACCACCTTCCACCCGAAAGGTCACAACTCCTGTACAACGCTCACTGGCACACACCCAGGCCTGTCTGTGTTGCTTTGCCAGACATCAGGACACAACCAAATTGTCATGCGGGGATTAGACAGGTACTCCTCTTGGTTTCACTACAACATTGGAGACTGACTGAAAGGGAAAGTCTCCGGTTATGTGACCCTGGTTCCCTGAAGGAGGGAACGAGACCTTATCTCCTTTCCTTGACACAATACATGGTCGCAGTTTGAAACATCCTACTTCATTTAATGCTACTTCCAGTTACTTCTATTTTGACCAGAGTCAAATCAATGTATTTACCATGAGCCCTCATCTGCTTAGTTTTATGACTCCATATGTTCTGTAATTGTTTCCATATATTTAGCAAATTTTTCGAAAATAAAAATTTTACCAAATTTTTTTATTTTATTTTTTATATTTATTATTGGTCCCCTATTCACCCATCATTTATTTTAGTATTTTATTGATAGTCCTTTAAGCTTTTTTCTTTGAATAAACTTTGCACCTTTTCTATATAACATTCAATACCTCTTGAGCATTGATGTTATAGCTCTAATTAAACTCCATTTTACTTATGTTGAGTCACAGCATCCCAAAGTTTTATAATAGTATTACAATATAATATGTATGTGCGAAATTTAATGTCTACAGTTTAATTTGTAATTCAGTATCTTCAATCCCTATATTATTATCTTTTATTTATCTGCTCTATCCACTAAACATTTATCTTTTATCTCATAGAACATAAATTAGATTAGCTTGTTCCATGAACACTGAATTGTTAATTGCATGTACACAATGCATCTCTTTCAAAAAGATTCATAGGAGTCAAATTTGATATCCGGATATGCAGGGCCATGATTTTATTTTTTGTATATCCACTGACATTTTTGTGCAGCCTTTAATTTGACCTCAAGGATTTTTCACAGCTCTATCAAGTTCAGATTTTGAAAGATTGCCCTTTTTTTGAATCAACCAACTTAATCTACTTCCCCAGCCTTTCAGCGGTTGTCTGGGAGGCAAGTAACTGTCCCCCTCACAAGGTCCATCAGCCTCATTAGCGGAGCCCAGAGATCTGGAGGGCATGTACATCTTTATTAGCGAGTGAAGGTAGGGGAGTGCTGAACCTGTGGTGGTCTTGTAGGCTTGGAGGCAGAGCTTTGAATTCCAAGTGAGCAGATATAGGGAGCCAGTGTAACTTGATACAGAAAGTTGTGACGTGCACTGTTTTTGGTTCTTCGAAGACCTCTCTTGCCGATGCATTCTGTATCATCTGCAGTAGTTTGGTAGTCCAAGACAGGAGTGCAGCTAGTAGACGATTGCAGTAGTCCAGCCTGGACCGGACTATAGCCTGCACTACAATTTAAACAAAATGCCTGAGAGGAAAGATCTATTCTTCCTTAAGTTAAAGAGAAGAAATCTGCAGGACCTGGTGGTGCTAGCAAAAGGATCTGTGAAGGGGACTTGATCCTAGATTTCTACTCCCAAACTATAGCTGTCCTCAAGGTTACAATGATGGATGAATCTAGTTGTGGGGGGGGGGCATTGGTTGAACACAATACATTCAAGAGTTTTGCCAACAAAGGGAAGAAGTGATACTGGCCTGTTGAAAGGGAAGTTGTGAAAGATTTTCGTGTCGGCGGAGATGACAAGAAATTCAGTTTTTACAAGGTTCAGATGGTTTTCCTTCATCCAGACGAGATGTCATTCAGGCAAGCTGAGACGCATGCCAAAAAGGTCTGATCTTAAGGGAAAAAGGATCCAAATTATGTCACGTAGATCAAGAAGAGCATCGGTCCAAGCACAAAACCCTGAGGTACACCTGTTGAGATGCGACTTTTCCTCAAAAAGATACTCTGAATGACAAACGGGAGAAGTAAGATTAGAACCACTGTATCGCTGTTTCAGAGACACCCATGATGTCCAAAAATACAATGGTTAATTGTATCAGAGGAATGACTTAGACTCAAAAGTTTTGCAAACAAAGGGGAGGAGCAATATGAGCAAGTAGTTCTGTAGAAATGCAAGATTCACAGGGAGTCTCTTTGAAAGTAGAAGGAAATGTAATGGAACTAAGAGATGAGTTGAAGGTGTCAGTGAAAGTAGGGTCATCAGATTGAGAGATTAACATCAAGTTAATGTTTAAGTCAAGTTAAGTCACCTGTGAAGTGACGTGGAGTGACGAGACCTATTGCCAAGTATGGTGTTCCATACTTGGAATTTGTGCTCTGCATTTAACCCATCCAGTAAGTGAACACACACCCGGAGCAGTGGGCAGCCATGCTGCGTCGCCCGGGAAGTAGTGGGGGGGACTCAAGGGACTCCATTAAGTCGTGGTATTCCTGCTGGTTCTGAGTCTCGAACCAGAAACCTTCGTATCACGAGTCCAGGACTCAAACCACCAGGCCATGACTGCCCACCTTTATTTATATAGAGCTTTAAATAAAATACATTGCCTCAAAAAAGCTGAACAACATTGAAAAGAAAAGGGAAATGCTTTTTAACGGCACTTTGATTAAAAAAGGAATAGGACCCATACAATTTAACTTTCTCTAGGGTAAAAGCTCCAGATAAGCTTTAATAAATTCTGTGTAGCTATATAACTGTCCATCAGTTTTAAATAACTGATAAAATAAAGGGTTGTTATTTCTTAACTAGTTATCAACATGTGTATGTTATGTACCTGTTGTTCCCAATGTGGTTTGAATGGGACTGAAAAGTTATGTTTAAATATAAGAGACCAGGAAAGCAATAGCTGCTTATGTAAATGTAAAAGCTTCATGGGGATTTTGGAAACAGCATAATTGCGACGATTTTTCAAACCATCGTATTTGGAAAATATACAGGAGGGGAAAGCATTCCATAAAACTAAGGAATTAAGTAACAAAAATATTGTTATTAAAAGGTGTTATTGAGGATTGCGAAGTCTGTAAAATTCATGACACTATATTCTGCATAGTTGAATAATATAGATTTTTTAATATAGTGAATCTTTATTTAGCATTCAGAGTCATTTTATTCTTTTTTAAAAGACATGTCATCCACATAAAGTAACTGAGCGACATATGAGAGCCTGGACATACCCTCAGCTTTTGAAAGAAAGATTTTGCCTTTTAATGATAAAAACCCTAAATTTAGGTCTTTGTTAAGTCTTGTCTAATATATGAGAAAAGTTTGTTTTGGAATCTTTACGTATAATTATTCCAATATAAGTGACTTGAGTTTTTACGGGAATATTACAAATGGTAGTAACGAGACACTCTTTAATAGAAACGAGTTCACACTTATTTAAATTAAGAAAAAGGCAAGACGATTCAAATAACAATAGAATTAATCTAAGGCAAAAGAGATCTGGCAAGCACCCTGCAAAAAAAGGTGGTGTCATCGGCCAACTGACTGATAATAATATATTTATATGTCAATTTTTATACCATTCAAAGAACAATGCGCAATAAAAGAGAAAAGAGAGCTACTATCAAAAATAATTGAAAATCTTTGCCATGTCCCATATATAAGTTTGATAGAGCTATTGTTGTTGATATATAAAGTTCTGATTGTGTTTCATAATTGGCTTTACAGAGTTAAAGGCTTTTTGGAAGTCAAAAAAAACAAAGTAAAGCTTCGTGAAAAAGTTTGCTATAGTCAAGCAGGTCTTATACTCGTCTGATGTTATTGATAATGTGACATTTTCATAATGCCAGATAGTGATTCATCAATAATTGAATGTAAAGGCCAAAGGCAGACCTAGTTTATTACAATCATTATTTAAAATTTTAAATGAGCCAGTTATCAATTGTGAACAGATCTTTTTTAGGTTTAGGGATAAAAAAAAGAGTCATAGAAGAGGGGAGCAATTTATTATAAATAATTTCTTTACATTCTTCAGCAAAGAAAATAGATAAAAAATGTTTTCTGGAGATTTCTTTCCTGGAGATATAGTCTAAAAACCCTATTCTGTGGTGATGTCGGGCTTTATATTGTATATTTTCAATGTCACTGAGTGTTTCAAATGATGAATCGATACCAGAAAAGAGGAAGCGGATTTGCCATTTTCACTGACCCAGCTCAGTTGATTGCTTTCTCTGTAACGAAGGTGAAATTCAGGAGTAAATGCAATATCTAAATGCATCTAAATTAAGTGATGTAAATTAGTATTATATAAAACACTAAAGTCTGCTTTGTCGTTCACTTTTTAAAATATAATATATTAAAACAGTTGATGTATTTTGATTCAGGCAACATGCATATCATGATTATCCTCACAGTTTTTATTTTTAAGAAAATGATGTATAATAAAGCAAAATCATTTTATTTTAACGATTAAGATTGTATCAATGTATCATAAAATGGGATAAATTTGTCAAAATTACAAAGCGCCTCAGTAAAAGTTATTAAAAAATATAAAGGTAGGAAACATTGACCTCAGTCAATCTACGGTGAGTTTCTAAAGAACTTGCCGGGGTGAGGCCCATTAGGCGAATACATGAACACAGAGCAGTCGGTGGTGGTCTGGAGCTTACATCTCCGAAAAACATCCAAGCAAATCTTTTAACAGATGCTATCTTTATTATCCAACAATGAATTTGAAATTAAACACACACAGTATTGCCTAAATAAGTGTTAAAAATACATTTAGATGCTAAATTAAAGTAATATGCATTATTTTTTGCCAAATGGCGTCTTTCACTTTACGTACAGACTGAGTTTGAGCCTAATTAATTTGACCCAAGGAGTTGAGTTCATGTATATGGATGAGGGAGGGGTGACAAAGTCTGACAAAAAATACCCAATTTAATTCATTGTTTGGCTTATAAATACAAATGCATTACTTAGGTTTTGCAGGTTTTTATCTATTGAATAGGCCTTAAACATACAATACTGTATCAGAACAACATGTCTTCACACTGCACTGATCGTTTCGATTAAGTATATGGACAGTGTTTAAATTTATAAGGGTATGATGCTTACATTGTTTATAAACTTTAGGAAAGTTTGTCTTATTTCTTTTGTTCTTATTCCATAAATTATAGGGTTAAAACAACTTGGAAAAAGTATGTACACTGTGCTTATAAATATACGACTATCAGGAGAAACATTTTTTCCTAGTCTGTATGACAAAAAAGACGTCAAGGCAAAAGTCAAAGTAACTAACATAACAATAAAATGGGTTATGCACGTATTAAAGGCCTTCATGAGACCCTTACCAGATCTGATCACTGAGAAAAAAATGACAATGTATGAAGCAATAATAAGAAAAAAATCGACAGTGGGTATAAGGAACACGGTTAAAAGTCCTAATAGGTTATTAATGGTAATATCACCACATGCCAACTGAACCAATGCCATGTGTTCACAAAAACAGTGATCAATGACATTTGTTACACAAAATTGCAGTTTCCCAGCCAAAACAACAACAGACATAATTAGGACTGCGTTTCTGATGACTGGCACAACAACAAACTTTAGAAAGTTAGAGAGTTCCATATATTTATGATAATAAAGAGGTTTGCATATCGCAAAGTAACGGTCAATTGCCATCCATAAAAGCAAAGTAGGTTGAAATGATCCAACAAAGTGAAGAGAAAACATTTGTATTAAGCAACCATTCAGTGAAATCCCATTCCAATTAAATAAAAAACTAAGAAGCATGTGAGGTACAAACACTACGGGCATTAACAGATCCACAGCTGCTAACAGACCTATTAGTACATACATGGGAGAATGTAGTGCCTTCTGAGATATGATTAAGTACATGAGAATAGAATTGGCAAAGATTGAAAGCATAAACATTAAAAAGAAAGGGATAAATAAAAAAGGTCTCCATTGTTCCAGGCTGTAGAAACCATTCAGTTTGAAGTCTGTAAATGAAATATTCTGAGCAGAAAGATTCTTCATGCCGATCACCTTTTCATAAACAATCAATTTAATTTATCTGTAAGAAGAAAAAAGTGGAATTATATCTGAAATTAAATCTGGCTGATGATTATTGTATGAATTACAATAAAATTTACCTGAACAAAATGAACACAATGGCAATTCTAGTAAGACGTACGCTAAAATAAATGAAGCAATGAAGAACATATATCTATATATACAGTATAGATTTACAGTAAAGTCATGTTATACTTTAAATACCCAGTCCTTCTCAGAGTGAAATGAAAGCAGAAAATTAACATGATCTGTACATATACTATGATGTGTTCCCATGAGCACTGCTCCCAGGCTTAGGCCTTATGACATATCAAGAGAGAAAAAAATGGGTTTTTACAATACAGGGAACTTCCAGGAAGCATGTATAAACTTTCTTTAGAATGGTTTGTTTTATATTTATTTAATTTAAGTTTATTTAACTCAGTTATTGCCACAAAATAAGGGGGTCCCTGAATTTAAAATGATATGCATCCATTGTTGCATAACATTCATCCAAAGTTTCTAAAAGTCTGGATCCTGAAAGAGATAGATACAGATGCATCACTGTGACCATAGCATCTAATGAGCTAATGACATTTAACATGTTGGGCCAGGCAATTGCGTTTGATGAGGATGTCAGAAATTTCAATGTCACCTTTATTTATATAGCACTTTAAACAATATATATCATCAAGCAGATGAACAACATTGGTTTGTACAACAGTGTGTCGATAATGCAAAATGAATTCTGGGATGTCATCTCTGTTCACTTTAAGTAGTGTCCGTGCGATAATTTTCAATCAAACAGAAAACAGAAGTTGACTGGACATAGAGACATGTTTAAATATGTCATTCCTTTTAAAGTCTCAGTTTTCCTCATCTATAAAGTAAAAACATCGGTTTGAGGTTCTTAAAGGAAAGATCTGTTTTTTTCTGTTTTGAAAAAAAATACGGTGTGGTCGAAAGGCCAAGACTATTATGGCCAAGAACTACAAAACAACAACAACACTACCGAATTGGAAAACCAAATAAAAGATCCAAAATCAGAATTACAAATCTGAAAACTCAGATTCAACAAAACGGCAAGTTACCGACACAATCTTGGAATAAAACCTGTGACCTTGTGATAACGAATTCTACTCACTAACAACCTGGCCATGACTGGCCAAATTTCTCTGCCTTTTATCCTTTGAAATGTTAGCACGCCTGGAGCAGTGGGCAGCCGTGTTTTAGCATCCAGGGAACAGTTGGGACTTCTGTGCCTTGCTCAAGGGTCTCAAGTCAGTAGTGGTAGTGAATGTGGAAGACACTTATTACTCACTGCCCCACCTACAATACCAATTAGTACCGGAATACGGACCAGTGACCTTGCGATCATGAGTCCCACACGACCAGACCAAGACTTCCTCTTATCAGACCACGGTTGATCAAATGTATGTTTACTACTAAGAAACAGGACGTTTCTAGGCGATATAGAACATATTCCTTTATTAACGTTCGATTGCCACATGTTTCAAGACTTCACTTTCTTGAATAGGGCACAATTTTAACAATCTGTGAGCAGACCCAGTGTGAGTTCATTTGTATTTAGTATGTGTTAATCAATCAATTAGTTTTTAGAAAATACGGTATACAGACAAGATAGCATCTAAACTTAGCATACAATCTTAATATGACAAACAATAAGATTAAGGTTTAAAATATTAAACTGGTTAAATGTAAAAAAAATTCTGACAGTGTACTTGCTGGGTGCCAGGGGAATCTCTGTCAAAAACATGATTTATCAGACTTTCAAAACAATTAAACTACATATAGATATTAAACTTAAGTATTTAGGTAAGTAAAACAACCAGCAAGCCTTAGTAAGATCTACAAAGTTATAAATGGGTTAAAGGGGGATTACAATTTTCAGCACATGCATAACAGTGGGAGAGATGTATGCCCCCCAGTACATCTTCTAAAGATGATCAGAAGGGGGACACCTCAGTGGACCAATAAAACAAATGACTTGTCATAGTGTCTTAAAATTTCTTTATTTACCTTTTAAAATGGAATAAAGTGTAGAAAATTGAATTAATGGAATAAAACCCCTCTCTAAATATCTAAACCCATATTCCTTAAAAAGGTATATTACCTAGACAACTTACTTTATTGATTTTTCCATTACTGGTCTATTAATGTTACCTAATGTAATAAAAAAAACATTATGACACACTATATTTGCAACAATGTAATCAAGCATAATTCAATAAATGAAACAGGAACAAATTATTTTAAAATAAGTTTAAATGATAACATTATGCTGTCTGTTTTTGACTTAAATCACTGTTAAAGTACTACATCTGTTTTAAGACATAGCTGGTTACGAATCAACAGTGGATAAGCTTTGGATACTGTATATATCTTAATTTTTTTCCTTTAAAATCCGTTCACTTAACATAAAATATGCAAAATACATAAAGAAAGAAAAAAACTGTGGGTATTCTTAATGCACTATTAATCACTTAGTTTTGTACACATAGAAATGAAAACAGTTCTTCCGTTCAGTGTTTGTTTCATAAATACATGTTATCAATACTTAGGTTGTCCTGGTCATTGTTCTGGTCAAAGGCCTTTAACATACAATACTTAATTATTTATTATTTCAATTTAATATGTTCAGAGTAACAATATATTTCAAAAGGGTAAGACTTTTATATGGTTTATGAACTTAATGAACGTTTGTCGTATTTCTTTCGTTCTTACTCCATAAATGATGGGGTTAAAACAGCCAGGGAAAAGCATATACAGTGTGCTTACAAATATACGGCTATCCGGAGACATTTTTTTTCCTATTCTGTATGAAAGAAAAGCAGTCAAGGCAAATATCAAAGTTACTATCATGACAATAAAATGGGTAATGCATGTGTTGAAGGCTTTCATATGACCTTTACCCGATCTGAACACAGAAGCAAAAATCAATATATATGAAACAATAATAAGAAGAAAATCTACAGTTGGTATAAGGAAAACAGTCAAAAGTCCTACTAAGTTATTAATGGATATATCTCCGCATGCTAACTGAACCAGTGCCATGTGTTCACAAATACAGTGGTCAATGACATTTGTTACACAGAATGACAGTTTTCCTGCAAGAATGACAACAGACATTATCAAGATTACATTCCTGATGACTGGCACAATAACAAATTTTAAAAAGTTAGAGAGTTCCATGTATTTACGATAATAAAGAGGTTTACAAATTGCAAAGTAACGGTCAATTGCCATCCATAATAGCAAAGTAGATTGAAATGCTCCAAAAATATGAAGGCCAAACATTTGTATCAAGCAACCAGTAAGAGAGATCCCACTCCAATTGAATAAAAAGCTAAGAAGCATGTGAGGAACAAACACCATAGGCATTAACAAATCTTCAACCGCTAACAGACCAATTAGGACATACATAGGAGAATGCAGAGACTTTTGAGATATGATTATATATATAAGAACAGAATTAGCAAAGATTGACAGCATAAACATGAAAAGGAAAAGTGTTAATATAAGAGGCCGCCATTGTTCCAGGGTGTAGAAACCATTCAGTTTGAAGTCTGTGAATGATATATTCTCTGCAGAGAGATTCTTCATGCTGATCGCTTTTGTAGTAGTAGATCAAGACTGTGTATATAACCAGGCTACTCGGTAAAGAAAAAAAATTGTATTATAATATATATATATATATATATATATATATATATATATATATATATATTTATTATTAATCACAGCGCATTACACAAAGACACTTCAATAAATATAATTTGACTAATGATTCTTCATAATTTATAATATATAACATAGAAAAGTACCTTAATCCCAAAGCTGTTTTTGTAAAATGAATGTGAGCAAAAGGGCAGCACTAATAAGACTAATGCTCAAACAAATTGACCGATAAATCATATATATATAAAACTTCAACTTTGACAATTATTAAAGCAGCAAAGTCAGGTTCAGTTTAAAATATTCCGTCCACCTAAGAGTGAAATACAAGCTTCACAAAATAATGGCCTGTAAATATACCATGATGTGGTCCCATGAGCACTGCTCCCAGGCTTAGGACCTGTCAAGAGAAAAACACAGTATAAGGGACTTCTAGAGGACAAGTGTCAAATAGTATTTATATTATTGTATATTTATTAAACATCATATGTAATCGCAAAAGAGTGGGCAATTTTTTTTCCCTGCTAACCATGATTGAAGGAAACATGTACAAATATAGCAGTACGTACATACAACATCAATGTATCCAGAAAATAAATGCTGGTATTTTTTTCTTACATATAAAGTCAGTGCAAAGATTTAAATTGACACACATTTTCACCAAACACAATTAAAACACATCCATATGCTATTTTCACTTCAGATGAGTTTTCTGAAAAAGTTAAAGTTTCATCCTGAGGCAAAAATTTGCACAAAGAGCTGATTCATGGTTTGGCACATCCTGCTTTGGAAGCCAGAAGCCACTCCCTGGCAAAGAAGCAATCCCTCAATATGGATGAGTGAAGTCTTCACTTCTGGTGTGAACACTTTTTGGGGCCTGTGATAAAGATGTAAAAAGCTCATCCTTATAAATATCACTAGTATTAGAAAAATTTGAATAAGAAAATTATATTCAGGACTTTGAATATTTAATTTTTTAACATTTTTGCAGGAAATAGCACAAAAAGCAGGACAATTCCATGGTAGTATGCATTTGCCCTAAAGGTGGCTTTTGTTAATAATGTGAATATAAGTGACTTCCACTGGAATGGACAATGATAAAAAACAATTTTACTCAAAGCAGGGTAAAGATTAAGAAAAGAAGATAACAGTCCATATTACACACTAAAAGGTTAGTCGTGGTCTGGTGGTTAGAGGACTTGTAAGCAGAAGATTGCAGGTTTGAATAACATATCCAAGCAATCAATAACTGAAGTACCCTTGAGCATTACCCCCATTTGCTCTGCAGTGATGATTTGCAACTGCATAATACTTGTAAGTCGCTTTGGATAAAAGCGTCTGCCAAATAAATAAATGTCAATTGTAAATGTCCCTGGACAGTGATTATCACTGGGGGGTATCACATGCAGTTTCTGCCAATTTTCTGTTAATCTTGAGTAAATGTAGTGTAAAATTGCATTGTTCATATCTTATGTAGTCCTTAAAGTCCAGTTCTCTGAGCGGCGATAACTCAGGAGGACTTTTCTTGGAAGGAAAATGCTGATGGTCATGTTTTCTGTCTCTGATGCATGCATGGGTGGGCATTTACATTTACATTAATTCATTATCCGGTCTATCTTTCCATTATCATGTCATTTGCCACATCAACCCCTATGTTGTTATCCCTTGTTATGTTTCCCTATTTAAAGCCCTTATGTATGCTGTTCTGGGCTGGTTTATTTTGCATGTTATGTATCTGAACCTTTCTGTTGTGTCTAAGTATCCAGAGTCTTGTTACCGTGTGGCTTTAGTTCGTTTTTGAGAAGCCTTATTTAGCCCCTTGTAGAAAGTTTTTTCTTTTTATTTTGTATTATTCTGTTTGTCTATTCCATCGTGGGTGTCTTGTTTTATTAAACGTTTTGTTCTTCTTATCCTTCCTGCATTTGGGTTCCTTTCTGCAGACAAATTGTAACAGTGGAAATTATACTTCAATAATGTGTGGTTACAGAATGCCTACAATCCTGACATTCGCTGTAGTCCAAGACATGTGATTTATGTTAATGAAACTCGCTTTATTGTAAACTTTAGATTTTGTAACTTCACAGATTTTTTACAGATGCTAATGCACACACAATTTATGGAAAGGCCATTTAAAATGAGGAAAAGTATCAAAGGGTCTCTTTAACACAGCTCTAAATACTATTTTAGTACGGGACTAGTCTAAACCCGGTCCAGAAAACCATCTCCAAACGTATTCATTATTGTTGCTAAAAATCCTTTTGAATTAATATATCCTGTGCACAGTATTATTCTAATTAAATTGTTTAAGCTGCTTTGCAACAATAAAAACTGTTCCTTGTGACCTAACTGACTTATATAAAGAATTCATAGGCACCATGAGGTTCCAAGGGAATGGAAACGATTGTATAATCAGTACTTAAGTAATTATTTGTTTCGTAACTAGACAAAAAACATGAAAAGAAAATAAGAGGACCTAAAATTTATCCCTGTGGCACTTCTAAAATAAACAGCGTACCAGAAACCTGGAAGTTATCTGTTTTACGTTGCTTTTAATTTTCCTTGACAGTCCTTGACACGACAACGGTCCATAGACTCATGGGAACACATAATGGTATATTTACAGTCCATGATATGTGTCGAGCTCTCACTTCACTCTGAGATGTAGGACAGCACTTTATATCTGAAACATGACGCTATTGAAAGGAAAATTGTAAATGTGAGACAATGACATATTTCTAATGTATTTTAATAAGCTTTTTTGTCAATCATGTAATGTCTCTCTCTCTCTCTCTCTCTCTCTCTCTCTCTCTCTCTCTCTCTCTCTCTCTCTCTCTCTCTCTCTCTCTCCATCTCTCTCTCTCTCTCTCTCTCTCTCTCTCTCTCTCTATCTATCTATCTTTCACTAGTGCCTTTTGTATGTATTTCACACACAAACCAAGGAGCTTTGGAATTAAGGTGAAGGGAATTACATTCAAAAAACATCAATCATAATTTTTAAGTGTGTTTTTTTTTCAGATCATTTACTGTAAACCACAGAGAATCTTTTTTTAAATGTGACAATTATAAGGCAAGTTAGCCTGATGTTTATTCTTCTCACAGTTTCATTAATTGTTTTTCTGTGTGCAAAGGTGATCAGCATGAAGAATCTTTCTGCGCTGAATATCTCATTCACATACTTCAAACTACATGGGTTCTACAGCCTAGAAGAATGGAGGCCTTTTTTATTCATCCCATTCTTTCTCATGTTTATATTGTCAATCTTTGCTAATTCTATGATCATATATGTAATCGTATCTCAAAGGTCTTTGCATTCTCCAATGTATGTACTAATAGGACTTTTGGCAGTTGGAGACTTCATATTGCCTATACTGTTCGTACCACACATGCTACTTAGTTTACTATTTAATTGGAATGGAATATCTCTGACTGGTTGCCTGATACAAATGTTTGGACTTCATATTTTTGGAGCATTTCATTCTACTTTGCTTTTATGGATGGCATTAGACCGTTACTTTGCAATATGCAAACCACTTAACTATCATAAATACATGGATCTATCTAACTTTCTAAAGTTTGTTGTTGTGCCTGTTATCAGGAATCTAGCGTTTGTAATGTCTGTGGTCATTCTTGCTGGAAAACTGCCATTCTGTGTGACAAATGTTATCGATCACTGTTTTTGTGAACACATGGCATTAGTTCAATTAGCTTGTGGGGATATATCAATTAATAACTTAGTAGGACTTTTAACAGCATTTCTTATACCAGCTGCAGATTGTATTTTAATTACTGTTTCATATATTGTAATATTCATTTCTGTGTTCAAATCTGGTAATGTTCATAAGAAGGCCATTCACACATGCATTACTCACTTGATTGTTATGTCAGTTACTCTGACTTTGGCCATGACAGCATTTCTGTCATATCGAACAAGAAAGAATTTCTCACCCGATAGTCATGTATTTGTAAGCACAATGTACATACTTTTTCCAAGTTGTTTTAATCCTATTATTTATGGAATTAGAACAAAAGAAATAAGATCCACATTTTCAAAGTTCATAAAAAAGGTCGAATTCTTTCCCAAATCCAAAGAAAATATGGTGGTTGCTCTCAATGTATTGCACTGAAATGATCAAGAACCTTGAAATATTGCTATATACAATAGTCAAGTATTGTATGTTTGAGTTTAACAAATGTTATGTGAGTAAATTTGAATGAGCTGACCAAAAAGCAAAATGTGTGTTTAGTTTACATTTTTGTTTACATAATACATTTTTGAACACTGCGTATATATTTGTTTTCAGATTACGTGAGAGTGTGATTTATAATAATATTATAGGGATTCTTTTTTATTAAAAATGTGATTTGTGATAGATAGAAAAATAATTATTCCTTTTGTGCAGTCTCAATTTTTCCTCTCAAAACTGAACAGTTTTCACTCAAAACACACCAATGCAAACAACATTTTCAGTATCTTTCAAAAAACTAAATAGTTAACAAAGTTGAATAAATATAAATATATCAGTTTAGTAACTACTTCATATATATAAGCAGGGTTTAATGTGTGAAGATGATCTGATGAATCACATTTGGTTTTACATCACAGGGATGTGATGAGAGACTGACATAATATTAGATAGTTGGTCTTTTTGTTAAGTATGTCCAGTGTATGTTATGTAGTGGCTTAAATACACTCACTTCAATCCGTCACTTTTATTTGGAAATTTGCATTTAAGATACACACCTTATACACTAAAATAGTGGTCAATGCAGACATATCCTATTAGTGTCAACTCCTTTCTCTAGTTCCTTAGAGGATATATATATATCCTCGATATATATATATCGAAATAACTAAAATAAAAGAAAGATGGGTGTTTCCACATATAAAACATTAAAGTAAAAAGAAAGTGCTGACAGATGTGCAATAAGTAGTGTTTATGAAATCAATTAATAAAAAGGAATGTTCTTTTTTACTTTCCCAAAAGATTAATTTTTGTCCGATGGTACCCTTTGTCTCTCGCTCAAAGGGATACATTTTCTTATTATTCCTATTCCGTATTTTTTCACACTGTATGGATTATTTCCATATACCGAACATGATCAACATCATCAAAATGATCACATTTAAAATGGTCATACTTCTGATTTTTTGAGGGGAAGTGTGTTTTTAAGGGTTAAGGAACCAAATTCACCTTTTTATAAAATGCCCATAATTCCTAGCAATGATCAGAGAAGGTAGGTATTATCTATAGATATCACAGATAACTATCAGACTATCAAATGTTAAAACATGCAGTTGAAACGCTACCCAAACTTTAGCAAAACAATGAAAAATAGCTACGGATAGTCTAAAGAAGACCATTTACGATACAAAGGTGAGACGGATTAAGAGAGGAATTAACCAGCCAATGGTTTCTGGGTATTGTAGTGTATAGTGATAGTACAGAGCCGTGTCTGAAACTGCTCACTCGTTCACTTATTCACTCATTCTTATATAACAAAGTGTATGACAGTTGAGTGGACTATTTCAGAAAGAATGAACAATAACAAGTAATTGTATTTGGAGGCTAACATAGATAAAAGAGTCCAGAGACAATGTCTTCATTAACATATGCCCACCCATCTTTAATAGTTGATTAGTTTGCTTTATCAATCGCACTGTTCACTGTGACGTATCTTGGATTATTGGATATGAAGAAGAAAGAGAAAAAAAACACTTGTCATGTTTATTTTTTCACTGTAATAGAGAACAAAAACAAATTTCACTTTCATTTGCTCATAAAATATAACTATAACATAGTATATTAACGTTGGATTTGAGGAAATGTCGCTTTAGCAATAACAAGTAGTGAACGAATTTAGGGACTAAAGTCATTCACTAAGAATTTCAGAAAGCACTGCAAAATGAATGACACACGATATGGTGCGCTATATAGTAAAAAGGAAGTGGTTTTGGACACAGCTCAGATAATAAGGCAGGGCACTCTGGTTCTATGTCTAAGACTGTTTTTTTAACGCTTTTTTTGTATCTGAAAACGGCAGTTGTTATCAAGTTTCTAAAAGCGACTTTATCCTTTATAGGGAATTAAACATCAGGGCCCATATCTTTCTCACATAAGTCACCGTGGACACACATCCCTAAAAGTGGGTATTTATTAAATGAAAAAAAACACGCTAGTAATGTTGGTGGTGGTGACCTTGATATAGAGCGACTTGGATTTAGTCTGTTGAAAGCATCATGTTTGCTTCTTATGTTTGTGATTGCATTTATGCTTAAAAAACATTGGCGTGTACATTCCAGTTTGGCCTACAAAAGTACATCTTTCTGCACAGCTCAAAGTTCTCCTATTAGTCTTTATTTTAAATAATAAACTTATAAACTTACTATACAATTACCAAAATCCAACTATAAAAAATAAAAGAATAAAAAGAAAATGCCAAAAAAGAAAAAGAGTTGTGAGAGTGGATAATGAAACCATTGTAAGCACATGATGAAATATAGGCTTATGTTAAAACGTATCACAAGATAATAAGTGGTCAAAGTCTAATTACCAGAAATAAGAAAGTAATTGGGCCCTCAGTGATGTCAACTGTGTCTCTCGGTCCACTTAAGTCTCAACTCGGTCTCTTGGTCCACTCAAGCCTGTGCCCCTTGAGTGCTATTTAACATGTTTACAGATAAGATAGTTGGATTGTTATTATAGCAACAAAACTTTTGATAGCAACAAAAACATTAATTATTTAGAACTAGAAGCTGCTGATATTTTTTCATACATGTGAAAAGTTATACCAAGTTAATCCTCATGACCCCAGGCCTATTCCTTTTAGTGTAGGCACACCATGGGACGCAATGCATGCATTTTTACTAAGCACAACAGATTTTGAGTGTTTTAATAAGGCACACCGTTGCTGGCCCCTTGGTATCCTGTTTTGGTCTGTGTTTTAGGCACATAATCTATTTTCTATCATACCTTGTTGTCTATTAGTTGATTAATTGAAATTATTGATGGAACACACAGACTGATAAAATCACACAGATTCTTAAAAGTTGCTTTGATGGGGCCTAAAAGCATTGTTTGACTAGACAGTAAATTTAGGAGACGGTGGCCTAAGGATCCATTCTGGCACTGGATGTTGAAACCCAGGGCCCTGGAAGCCCAAAGGGGCATATTTTTATGGAACAGAGCATAGAAAGCCCAGAAGTAGCCATCTTGGCAGTGGCAGAGTACCAAGGGGATTTGGGAGCGACCTTCTTGCCTGTGTCAGGGAACTAAGGAATGGCCGTCTTGGCAGAGTCAGGTAGTTCTGGAGGCTTTGTGGCAGCCATCTTGGCTGAGTCAAGGAATTCAGGTGGTTCTGTGAAAGACACTTCGGCAGGAGCAGGGAAAAAAGGGGATTCAAGAATGGCCCTCTTGGATGATTTAAGGAAGGAAATGAGACTTGAGAGTCACAGGATTCTGAGTGGCAGCCAGTCAAAGGTCTCCTGCTTAACTTGCGTACCTTCTCTAGATCTGTTCCACAATGGTGGAATGTACTTTCTGGTTTTAATCATTTAATAGATTCAGTAGCTATCTTAAAGAATCTTCTTAAAGCACATATTTTTCAACACCTATCCCACTAATACAGATTGCCTCCTTATCTTTTACTTCTTTCCAATGCTGTGGCAGACCAACAAGGACTTTTATTATTGCACTTCGGTTTACATTCCCTTGTGATGTATTGTTTAAATATTTAACAAGATTTAAACATCCATAGAGCTAATATATTTACCAGTTCCTGAAATTGTCCAGTACTCTAACCCTACCCACACACGAGGCATGGAAACAACAATTGACAAAAGACAACTGAAACACAGCTGTATTATTTATACAGGGGAAAATAACAGTTAATAAGATCGAAAACATTGGCAACACCTTAGGGAACTGTAAAAAACAGTATTGGGAAACTGGAATTAACATAAAAATTTGCTCTATATTTAAAAAGAAAATACTTTATTTCAGTGTACTGACACTTCTTTATATTTGATATCCATTAAGCAAAAATGTATTGCATGACGGGATTGCAGGCCACCGTTTAGATGCAGTTTAATGCCATTTTTCACAACAACCTTTACCACAGGTGACATTTAGTTGTTAAATTGCTGAGCAGTTATTAATTCAAAAGATTCCTCTATGGGTGTAGTACCCGTGGGATGGCAATATGGTATATTATGAGCAGGTTTTCCTTCATCAACCTACATATAATACAAAGCATGAAATAATGACTCTTGAAATATTATACAATTTCATTTCAACATTTTATGCATGACAGATTTGTTGTTTTGACACTGCTGATTTAACAGACATTATAACAAAGAGGTCTTAAAATTAAGGTAAAAGTCACACATAAATCACATTTTAAACAGATTTAAATAGCTCTGAATGTTATTCTTATTAATTATTTTATATATTATTTTTTATATTTATATATTTTATTTAAGTGTGTTTTAATGTGTACAATTAAATCACAGAAACACATGACTGTTGTTAACACTGTTCCTTCTCAAGCACTGTGATTTCTTGATTGACTTAAGCTTTTCTCTTATAGTTTTATAAACCCTATTTTCATGAACAGAACGCTGTGTGTGTAATCATCATGAAGAATCTTTCTGGACACATTGCTTTATATACAGACTTCAAACTGAATGCTTTCTACAGCCTTGACACATGGAGGCCTTTTTTATTCATCCCTTACTTTCTCATGTTGTTATTGTCTATTTTTGCAAATTCCACACTTATATACTTAATCATATCTCAAAAATCTCTACATTCTCCTATGTATGTATTGATAGGAGTTTTGGCTGTTGTAGAATTGATCTTGCCTATATTTTTTGTTCCGAACATGCTTTTAAGCTTTTTATTTAACTGGAGTGGAATAACCCGAACTGGCTGTTTGATACAAATGTTCTTAATGCATTATTGTGGAACATACCAAACTACTTTGCTTTTGTGGATGGCAATAGATCGCTACTTTGCGATTTGCAAACCTCTTTATTACCATAAATGCATGGAAATTCGCAATTTTCTTAAGTTTATTGTTGTACTTGTCATCAGGAATGGACTCCTGGTTATCACCATGGTCTCTCTGGCTGGGAAACTGTCATTTTGTACAAATATTATCGATCACTGTTTTTGTGAGCACATGGCGTTGGTTCAGTTGGCATGTGGGGATATATCCATTAATAACTTAGTAGGACTTTTGACAGCTTTTCTTATACCAACTGCAGATTGTATAGTTATCAGTATATCTTATGTTGTGATTTTTGTCTCTGTGTTCAGATCTGGTAAAGCGCAAATGAAGGCCATAAACACTTGCATTACTCACATCATTGTTATGACTGCTGGTTTGATGTTTGCATTGACTGCATTTCTTTCATACAGAATAAGAAATAATTTTTCTTCTAGTACTCGTGTATTTTTAAGTACAATGTATATTCTTTTTCCAAGTTGTTTTAACCCTATTATTTATGGTCTGAGAACAAAAGAAATAAGACAAAAGCTTCTGGAGTTTTTAAGTAATATAAAGGTTTTACCCTTATAAGATATCTGTTGAGAGATTCAGCATGGCAATGCTTGGTTATTGAGTTATGATCTAAAAACAGTAGATGAGGCACTTGGTATGCAAATTGTTTCTGATGGCAACAAATACAACATTGATAATGATTGTATACATGATGAGATAACCATGTTTTTATTTTCAAAAAACATAATAAAATGTTCTATAATGTTTTTATTGTGTCAGTTATTAGTGGTAGTTTTTTATGTCATGATAGCAAACAAGTATTGCAGTTTGGGATATTATTTGGAATGCAATATAAAAAAAGCCTAAAAAAATCCTATAAGAAGGGTCTTCACAATAAGTTTATATAATGCCCTTGAAAAATAAAATAAGCATGTCGTGTTACTGACCCCAGTAATTAACCAATAAACAATTTGAGGTTAAAAATCCAAAACAAAACAAAAACTTGCCAAGATATTGTGTGAATTATATGCCCGAGTTGCAGCAAATACATCATAAGACCGACATTATTACACCAAATAATAACAGTCTTTGGTAGGCAACAAAAATCTTCAGCTGTGGTAAGCTTCAGCAGGACAGAATGTTGCCAGGAGAGGGCATTCAAAGTAACATTAACCTTTTTCTGAACATTAACATCTCTTTTTGGTTCTCTATAAGTGGATATTGACAATGGATCAAATTGTGGCTTGTTAAATATACTTCCATTAAACAAGAAAGGATAGCTAAATATATTTATTACAATACTACACAAGAAAAAGTCAAAAGATTCACTTGATACAATGTAAGCCTAAGAAATACAGTACACAGGTATGATCTTACTTAATAATAAGGGGTCAAGGTCTAATTAACACAGATCAAAATAATTGGGCCCACAGCGTATGTCAACTATGTCTGTTATTAGTGTTGAGCCTGTGCCTCTTGAGTGCTATTTAACATGTTTACAGTAAGATTGACCCTTATTATGGCAACAAAACGTTGGGGCCTTTGAGCTACAGTAGGGCCAACCAAATAAAAAGAGTATGTTAATTATTAAAAGTTGTTAAACCTTTTTCGGAATAAAGAGGTACTACTGACCGAATTAATAATTAATTTACCATGAATTAATGGTGGGGAAAAAATGAACCTATATGGTATTAATAAAGAACTAATCTTATCTGACACTGGAGTCATGCACATTTATGTGTGATCAACAGCCACCTTAATAACATGTTAGCACATGTAAGTTAGTTCACATGTTAATTAAGGACAAATGATCGACTTGGTTAAATAGAATCTTTAAGAGCAGCAGCAGATGTCACTGCACCTGAATGACCAGAGTAAAACATGCATAATTTTATGAATTTTTAAGAATCTCCCAGCTAACACAGAACATTCCCATATGGTCCCCATTTGGTTATTTTTTTGGAGAACCAAAACAGAACGTTCTAAGAACATTTCCAACTGATAAAAATGTACCAGCTATAAACGTTCGCTCCTATTTCTCTTTTGGTTATAAAAATAAAACCCAATAATAATCAGCTGGAAATGTTAGCTCCTAAAAAAATTAAACCTAAACATAACCAGCTGGAAAGGTTGCTACTGGTTTTCTTGTGGTTATAAAAATGTAACCAAAAGATAACCAGCTGGGAACATTCCCTGCTGGTTCTCTTATGGTTTTAAAAATGTAACTGTCTAGGTTCCGGATGTAACCCTGGTTCCCTGATGGAGAGAATGAGAAATTTTTTGGAACGGACAGTATGAGGTTTGAACTTGAGAATCGACTCTGGACTTGAATTTGAAATGCCAATGAAATGGGCGAATGCATATGGGTGTACTGTTACAAAAGGGAAGATGTCGAGCTCATTCATCACCTTTTGTGCTGAGGAATGTGAAGATGTCTCACGAACGCTGCAGGGGGGGGCACATCGGTGTGGCATGAAGGACACAACATCTCGTTCCCTCCATCAGGGAACAGAGGTTACATCTGTAACCTAGACGTTCCCTTTCTAATGGTCCCTCGAAGATGTGTGGAACCGACAGTATGGGGTTCCTATGTAACACGCCACAGTGCTGAGCTGCATCAAGATCTCCAGTGGAGTGATACTGGCAGGCTTGAGTGGGTCAAGGTGAGCGCTTCTACTCAAAATCGTAACCATAGAGTGGGATGGAGAGATTTTGCAGGTCCCCTACCCTCTTGATTGAAGTGAGCTCCAACAGGAGGGCTGTCTTCATCGTGAGACTAGGAAGGTTAACCTCTCAGAAGGGGGGCTTGGACAGGCGGGCAAGGGCCACATTTAGGCCCCAAGAGGGTATGGAGCATAGTAGAGGGGATTTAACTGCCTAGTGCACCTGAGGAACCTTCTGACCAGGGCATGCTCTCCGAGAGATTTCCCTTCTAACATCTAAGGGTGAGCGGCAATAGTGGCTACATAACCTTGAGCCTAAATGGTGAAAGGTTACTCTGTAGTCTCTCTTGGAGAAAGGACAACACACCCGTCGCACATCTCTGGTTATCCTGGCCGTGTGAGGAAAACCATAACGTGAAGACTTGTCGGTCTGAAGACGTCTAGTGACTGGGGCCCTGGACTGAAGGATTGTGTCCGCCACCACGGAACCGGCGCCAAGCAATTAATTTTTCCCTTCCCGGTGCCAGACATGGAGGTTTGAGGTGTCTGGTCTTGGGTGCCACATCGTGCCTTTCCCCTAAAATAGGAGATCCTTCCTCAGTGAGGGTCAGGGAGTGCCAAAGTGGGTAATTAGGGTTGTCTGGCGGTGCAAACAGGTCTACCTGGGCCTGCCCAAACTGCTCCCTAATGAGATGAACAACCCAAGGGTGATGTAGTCACTTTCCCAAAGGCAGTATCAGATAATAGAGCCCACCAGCTGTATAGTTCAGGTAGCCTGGGAGAAATACAGCTCGCATGGATTTTTTCATCTGCTAACTCCAGAGTAGGAGGCGTTGGGCAACTTGTAACATCCTTCGCGAGCATACCCCTAGCGTAGCTTAGATGTAAGCTACTGCAGACATGCTTTCAGAACGGTGCCAGCCCTTGAGGGCAAGCATGACTGCCAACAACTCAAGGTCTCTTGTTTTACCAAATCTCACCTCGACCTGCCCAAGGAAACGCCCACTTGAAGAGGGTCAAGTAGACCAAGAGGCTAGTGTGCAAAGACACTGATGCATGGTTGTGATCTGCCTGGTGTTAGTGTACCTCTCTGTCCTAGGAACCTGACTCTGTAGCCAGTGCTGAAGCGGTCGCATGTGCATCAACCAAAGTGGGATTACCTCAGTTGAGGACGCCAATGCCCCAGGATCCTCAGAAAATCTTTCGGGGGGGACCGCCGTCCTGTAGGACAGCCATGGCGTGGAGGTGAGATGAAAACTTGGTACTAGGCAGGATAGCCTTATACACCTTGGAGGGGAGCATTGGTCTTTATCTCCAGATGGCGGCAGTCTGCAGGTGCAGTTGCATTGCAACGGAATACTTGACCTGGGGAACAATGGGGGAATAACCCCAGACCCCCGTTATCCCGTTCAGGGTAATGAGAACGGCATTCCACTACTTCATGAGTTCCTCATGCACATCCAGGCTTGGGGCAAAGTAAAGCATGGCTGCCATTCCCTGGCCCGGTTCATCCTGCGTCTTAATTGCCGGAAGCTGAATGTCCAGTATGGCTTCTGGGTCCGAAGCCGGCAGGTCGCCCTCCAATGCTGCAACTCATTACTCATCCTCGTCACGCAAAGACTGTGTTGAAACGAGAGACGCCTAACTGCCGCCCACTGACAGGTTGATGGCCATTAAACCCTAAAATCATGATCGCCAGTTGCTCGGCCCACTGACACTGCCATAGCCGCAGCAAACCAACCAAAGGATGCAGACAAAATGGTGGCTTTCTTTCCGCAGAAAGTAGCCACCCGAGACTGCAACATCATCATCGACATCTGCTGGCAGTATGAGCAGGTCGGAACCACAAAAACCACTTAAGTATGCAGGAAACCCAATATGTGAGTCAGACGTCATGGGTGTCCCCATCTGGGAAGAGTTTGACGCAACCCAGGGTCCAGTGATGTGCCATTCGGGGCAACAGGCTGTATAGAAATTTGCTCTTTTAGGATCTCTGCGTTTCTGCCAAAAGGCCATGAGGAATTCGCTGAGAAGGGACAGTCCGCTTCACCGCATCTTAACTCCAGCAGGTAGGAAAATAGCTCAGTTGTCAATTATCAGCTCACATCCAGCAGATTCTAAAGAAAAAAGCGTGATGAATGAGCACGCCATCTTCCCTTTTAAACCTGTATGCACGGGCGTATACACAGGTAGCATGTTCAAATCCCACTTCTAGCAGACAATGACTGCAGTTCCCTTGAGCAAGGTACCTTACACCCATTTGCTCTGCAGTTTGATCTAAAGTCGCTTTGGATAAAAGCATCTCCCAAATATATAAATGTAAGTGAGTACTGTGCACTGTTCTAACATAACTAATTAATTTAGTTTAATTACAAATAATTTACTTTTATTGATTCTGTTTCAAGTAATGGTTGTGCCTGTTACCATTTTAGAGAACATACCTTCTCTTAGTTCGCTAAATAGTCTGGACAGTATAAAGTTTATTTGTAACCGTTCTTTAAATTTCATGAGCTCACGTTAGTAACTGGCTAGTTAATATTGAGGTTGAGAAGTTCAGAAATTCAGAAGCCCCTTAATGTTAAAATATAAAATAAATAGACTACAGATATATTGTTAATTTACGGATCGACCCTATGTCTTATGTCGAAAAAACATCTTGTTCTTTCTCTTCCTTGGTTGCTTAATCCTCCTAGCACCGTGGTCTTGTACATTATCACTACTGTTTAGCATGTTAACAAAATATTTTATCCTCTCCTACTTGTACAGTAACAGGCTTTGGATAAATCCGTATACTGGATGAGCAAGATGTCCATTTTCTCTCTGTGTCAGGCCTGTTTTCAGCACTTCAGCCCTTCATGGTAAAATGCTTATGTGTTTTACCATAAGTGATCACTTATAGTTAGTTCTCTGAAAAGAAACACCAGAACATCTTGTGTAGTTGGTGCAGTGATTAAGCAAAAAGGAGATTCCACTACGCGTGTACCACCCATGAGAATAGAGATCATGGTATTGGTCAAACTTACCATCATCATATCAGCTAACACAAAGCATTACAATGAAATTTTAAGATTTTGGATTTATATATATGAAGTGCCTGAGATTTTTTTTTTGCTTTACATATTTAAATCCTGTAAACAAAATGTCTTAAAGTTAAATTAAAAATCACACAAAAACCACATCACAACTCTAAATGTTATCATTTATTTCATGTATTATTTATATATTTAAGTTAAGGGTATTTTTAAAACCATGCACTGTGAAAAACTGATTGACTTAAGCGTTTCTCTTATAGCATTAAAGCCCTCATGAAGAACCTTTCTGGAGAAAATGCTTTGATTACAACTTCAAATAAGATGTAAATAGCTGCTTTGGCACATTGCAAAACATGACCGCTGAGAGGCAAGTCTTTCTTAACAGAGAGGCCTGGAAAATTGAGACTCGCTTAAACATTAAAATCTTAAAACATTTTAACCTATTAGACCTGTAAAACTGTGTAATCATTTTAAAAACTATAAACAGATTAAAATTTCACTTTTTGATCAGTTTGTATGTGTGTTTATAAGTGCTACCATGGTTTTCACTTACACAACCTGGACATGCATATGTGCACGGATGTCGAAGAATGGTGGTTGTAGTACCAGGGTGCTGGAGCGGGATCCTAGAAACAGGGCGCTAAAGTGGGATCCAGGGGTGAGGGTGTGGAGGACTTTGCCCTGGTGGCAGGAGTGTTCTTGGACAGGATCGGATAGCAATCAATTTTGTCCGGAATATCCTAGCCCTTGGCAGAAGCAAGGTCCATTCAACTCAAGGACAAGATTAATAAACTCAACCAGTCGTCTGTTCCGAAATTTGGGAGAAAGTCATCCAATCCTAGCCCACCACAAAGAATTCCTGCACGTACCTCGCAAGAGGTCATGGATTCAGTCCTGTGTGTTCACAGAGGAGCCAAATTTGATGGAATGTAATTCACAAAACAAGGATTTTTATAATAATGAAAACTGGGAAACTCAGGAACAGGACAACCAATACAAAAATATTTTACACACAATACATTGACGATACCGGACAATGAACAAAGACACCCAATGGGTATATATGGTGTCCTAATGATGATGGAAAAGCAGACAGATTGTGTGATGACAAATGAGACACAGGTGAGGGAACGTGAAGGATACTGGGAGTCTGAGTCCGTGGGGAATAATTGTCACAACGTGCACCCAGAGGAAAGACAATGGTGACAGGTTGAGCCTGGTTTCTTCCAAGGTTTCTTCCCTTCTACACCTTGAAACTTTATTGGTTTCTTGCCACAATGGCCTATGGATTGTTCACATGAGGACTTTAATTACCTTTTAAAACACATTAAAAACATGCATATGCAATTATTTTCAATTCAATTCACTTGTATTGTGCCCTTGTGAGTGAAATTCTTAGGAGCTTGCTCCAAAAACAGCGCAGTACAGGTAACATGTAACATGAAACATATAGTGCATATAGTTATGTATACCATTAACTATAACTGTTATGTCAAGAAAATTGTTTTTATATAAATTAATCTCATCTGATGACACAATGTTAAAGTGTTAAGTTAAATGAAATCATATCTTCCTGGTACTTTAATAGAATATATGTTATTTTTGACTTATATTGCTGTAGTCTAACTATAGTAATATGAAAACAATAACAACCCACAGCTGACTCATTAACACAAAGAAATCCCAACAAGTAATTGCTTTGTTCTCAGTTCTGTTTACATGGATGCAGTAAAGTCATTACAATGTATAGGAGGTTGGTAGTTGTATAGTTTGTTCACTTCTCCCTTAGGAAGCAGAGGTCAAACTCAGTGTATATACGCTCCTATTCAATTGGCTTCAGTTGTTAATGGGGGCCCCAGCTCTACAGACGAATGACCAAAACACAGAGAAACCAAACGAAACAAACAGGTATGTAAGCGCACGAATGGTCGGAAATTTACTTTTGAATATTTACTTTTGAAAATGTTGTTTTCTTGGCAGGTTTCATTTAATTCTGAATTACACAAATTTACATTGGCGTGAAAGCCATTACAATGTAAGAACAAAACAAAAAAACAAGCACATTTGGTTTGAACTTTGGATGTTGATACATTGGCAGCAGTTATTGTGCAGACGTCGTAACAAATTCATTGCGTTGTATCAGTGGTCCATTAATATTTCATAAATACAATGTTTATTCAATTCCATCAAATGATAAATGTATTCTCTTGAACCCATGAAATAGGTTGAAGCAGCCAAATCTAAAGTGTCATGATTGAGGAACTCCAAGAAGCAAACATCTCCTATACAAAGTTCTTATTTGTGGGATTTCCAGAAACCTACAAATATAGACGTCTACTCTTCTTACCATTTTTTCTCTGTTACATTTTGGTCGTGGTGGGAAATTCCTTGCTTCTTTTGGTCATCAGAAATACAGAAAGTCTTCACAGTCCAATGTATGTACTAGTGTCTGCTTTAGCGGTTGTCGACATCATCGTACCCACTGCCATCATTCCAGCAATGCTCCTCAGCTTCCTCTTTGACCTGAACGAGATTTCTCTAGCTGGATGTTTGACGCAAATGTTCATCACTCATTTCTTCTCCTCTGTGGAATCGACCATACTCCTAGCCATGGCATTGGATCGCTTTGCCGCCATTTGCAAACCATTACATTATACTGAAATCATGAACTCGTCCATGTTTCTGAAACTGCTTCTATTCACATTGATCAGAAGTGGCACTATTATGTTGACGCTAGTGGTTTTGGCTGCCCCTTTGTCTTTTTGTAGATCAAATGTCATCCATCATTGCTACTGTGACCATATGGCTCTTGTTAGCTTAGCCTGTGATTCAATAGACAAAAATAATGCGATGGGACTGGTGGTGATCATCTGTTTTGTTGGAATTGACATATCTGTTATTTTCTTCTCTTATGTTAAAATCTTGCATGTCGTATTGGGGGCCGCATCAGGAGAGGATCGTTGGAAAGCATTTCATACCTGTGGTACACACTTAATGGTTATGATGTGTTTCTACTTTGTGGGTAGCATCACTTTTCTTTCACGAAACCTTAATATTCCAATTCCAATAGATGTGAATACGTTACTGGGTGTCATGTATATAGTGTTTCCTGCGAGTGTCAATCCCATTATTTACGGTGCTAGGACTAAAGAAATAAGAAACGCGTTGTTGAAAATGTTCAAAGTGAACATGAGAGTTTCCACTGTAAAAGTTTCCTCTATAAAGATTTGACTCACATTTTAGACGCCTGTCTGCTGTAGTCTCAACCACTAAAATGTTACTAGAATGTTACAATGACATGTCTAAAAAAGTAATCATATGCAATCAAACATAATAATCTGTTACTTGTGTAGCCTCTGTTGAACTGCAGTCTGTATGAGTCAGTGAGTTTTGTGCATTGTCTCTTAATGACTAATAGAAAACATTGTTATACTGTTGGTTTTTCAGTGCATGTCTTTTTGTTACTTATTGCAAATACATTTGTAGTCTGGTGGCTATAGAGTTGGACTTGTAAGCAGAGGGATGCGGGTTCGAGTGCCAGCAGACAATAACTGAAGTGTCCTTGAAGAAAGCCCCACTTGCTCTGCAGTCATAATTGGCCACTGGACAATACTTATAAGTCACTTTGGATAAAAGCATCTGCCAAATTGGTAAATGTTAATGTTTAAGATCTAAATTACACAATGGTTTAATTTTTCATTGATTCAGATTTCAGTGATCTGATCACTTGGTGTCTTTTCATTACTATTACATAAGAATATGTATTAAAATAATTGAAGTGAAGTAGATTTTATGTTAAATTGTTTATTCTTCACATGAATTCAACAATACATTAACATTAACTCAACATAGAAAATGTGAAAACCTGTCTTACTCTTTTTATGATTTATTGTTGTCTACATTAAATCACCTTTTCACGTAAATCACATATTTTTAACGCCAAGTAAGAAATTCTGATAAAAAAAACAATATAATATGAGAAAAAATATTTTAATATTAAACGTGGTGAAAATCACAAAAACCAACAACTTCACAAATAATATAAAAATAATCTTTAAATAACATAAAAAAATAATCTTTTAACTTTATTCATTGGGAACAATTACAGCTATTTGGCAAGATAAAATCATTCTCATCAAAAAGGTAAAATATAAATCAAGCTCAGATTTTACAGAGAGATAAAACGACAAGAATATACAACTGTGAATAAAAATATACATTATCCTTTATTCTTTTTTCGCATGCATTAACTTTTCATTTATTTACTTTTTATAGCATGTTTGTGTACAATCTAAAGAACGAAAAATCCCCTTAAGTGGCCCGAGATCCAAGAGATCATGTGGCAATGAAATTATTGTCATCTTGAGACTTTCTATCCATTGTTAACAACAACTTAATAATTTGCAAACCAATTATTCTTATGGTTTGGCATGTAATCCCCAGCACAGGGATCTGATTTAAGCGATGAAAACAGTTTAAATTAGCAAAGGGATGATCTGTAATCCCTAAAGTTATTAAGCAGCCAAAGAAGCCCACTCACAACCAGCCCAAAGCTTATTAAATCACATTTTACCTTAAACATGTGCTCATTGTTAGTCAATTATTATACTGATGCTCAAACAATAAGAGTTAATGAAAAGAAATTAATGGGCTGGCTGTTTCCAAAATAACTTAACAAGAGACATTAACATCTTGGCTCCCATGAGTTCAATGTTTTTAAATCCTCATTTGGGAAAAACAATAGCAAATAATAAAGTTTTTTAGAAATTAGCAAGGCACGTCGAAACAATGCATGAGACTCCCCCATTAAATCTTAAGGAGATGGAAATATTTACAGGAATTCGTGTTCGAAAGGAAATTAACTTTCCCAGCCCATCAATGTTACTTGTTTCTCAGCCGTCCAATCACAGTGCAGCAGAGGCGGGAGAAATATAAATTGAAGCATAGAAAGACAACTGTATACCGAAAAAATCAAATGTCTTCAACAAAACTATTAGATTTTTTTAAGGAAAATCAGTGCTAGGGTGAATGTTTCACTTGCCCTGGCATTGCCCAGGTATCTCCTAATTAAAATAGAATTAACTGCTACTTTCCTTTATAATACAGCATTGAAATAAAATGCTTTTCTTTCTTGTACTCAACTGAAAAATACTCCTCTTACAAATCAAATATTTAGGTGTATAATGTGTTTTTATGAATAAAGTTTCCATACACCGATGGTTATTAGGTTTTTAATTAAGAGCAAGGCGCATCACAGGCTTTCCCTTTTTTGAGTGTCCATTTTACTTAATTTTACAATTGACAAGCACATTTGTTGTCAATAAAAATAAATTAAGACTTAAATGTCATTTTTATTAATAGAAATGTTGATTTAAGGTAGAATTACACGTTTGTCTAGGGCTTCAATTTCTTGATAAGTTGCCATGATCTGAATAATTTTTATAAATACAGTGTAATGATTCACTGTTACTTTATTGAGTAATGTTTAATGCTCAGCAATACTGAGGTGTGGGTAGTAACCTTACCTGCCATCATTGATAAGTAAATAGCATCTAACTACTATTTCTAGTTCATTTAAAGAAACTAGGCCCTACAGTTATTTTTGGTTAGTGTTAACAGATTTCACTAAGAAGTGCCCCTATTTTCTATAAGTTTAAACCAATTTCTATTTTCATTTGGTGCAAGTAGCCTCTGCCTTTAGTTTGTGTGTCACTATTGTACAGAAACTTGAGAAAACCATACTGTGATGTCCAGCCTCGTTCAGCAGAATGGCCATTTGAGAAGAGGTAAAGCTAGGGGATCTCTTCTTGCAGTCTATTTTCCCACAATATTGGTTGTCCGTACCAATGTCCTGCGCATATTTGCTGCTTTTGTTAAGTCATCAAATTACACAAACGAGCGATATACATCAATAATAATGTGAAGGCTGGTGGAGAATATCTACGCACTATGGCAAATTATGAGAGTATAGATTTCTCTTTCAAAAGCAAGCTTTGCAAACATACAGTTAATGAATCTATTTAACACAGAAAACTTATGGTGTTGAGTGTGTAGGATTGCAAAATTATCAATGCATACAAATATTTATTTCTATATTAAGCTATTTCACTAAGCAGCATAAATGTCATTTCTACTATTTACTTAAAACGCTTTTTTATAAAGAACATTTTCCCTGACATTTTATGAATTTCATAATTACCTTTCAAAGGAACTATCTTACTGAGACCTCTCTCTTTGTTTATGTGATAGGTGTAAAGCCAGGAGAAACTAGATACCTGGTTCATTAAAATTATTCAGTACAAGTTTTGTTTCTCAAATAAATGAATACTGACAGCTTTTTTATTTCAGAATATACAAATACATTAAGACAGAATTTAAAGAAAGAGATAAAGACGTTTTTATATACTGTATACAACATCATGTATATTTAATAATATATTGTCATTAAAAATTCTTTAATACCATTTCAATACAATTTTACTACAAATATTTGATGCTTTTTAATAATGTATTTATCAATAATAATTTTATAATATTACATTATCAATATTCATTAGTTATGTATTAATTAAAAGCAAAATAGAATTTCCCATATATTTATGTTTTTCCATTTGATGGTAAGCCATGTTGGTCTTATTTCTTTGCCTTTTACATCTTCTTACAAATATTTCATTCACAAAACTAACAAATTGATGTTTCATGCAGTAAATTAAGACCTTGTTCACATAGAAAGCAGATCATTTTTGCAATGAATACAACCAATCACCTGTTGTCTGATTTGAGTCGCTCAAAGATTCGCTGGAAACAACTGAGACACTTCAATTCAATTGTCCATAAAAGATTTATTTAGTTCAGATAAGGGATGTTAACCGGACTGTTTGTAACAAATGGCTTTATGCAGGCTTCAATTATGTAAAAAATATCCTATAGCAATATATAGTCCTTTAAATGATTTATAGGTATGGTTTATATAATTATATGATTTCATAGAAACCCATTTTTATAAATAATAAAGGTTGTACAGAAAAGTTGCCATAAATAGTTGGTCTTAATATCAGGGATGTACAAATGACATTTGTCACTGTAGGTACAAATCTCAAACACAATCAATTTAAGATATCTGTTCTGTTA
The DNA here is from genome assembly GCA_033220385.1 of Triplophysa yarkandensis. NCBI lineage: Eukaryota > Metazoa > Chordata > Actinopteri > Cypriniformes > Nemacheilidae > Triplophysa > Triplophysa yarkandensis. The sequence continues at coordinate 7,268,712 of CM065675.1, forward strand.
CCATGTGGACACAAAAAAGCAGCCTTGTTCTGCCATGACTGCTTCCAAAACTAGTAGTATAAATAAATGATGTTTCAGGTAACCTAACCATGATCTCTAAAGTAACGTCATTTAAGTCCAAAATATCATTTAATGTGACTAAATCCATCTGACTACATCATGGGTCAGAACAGACCCGAAGGCTACAGTAACACAAAGTATCCGCTTTTTCAGTGCACTAAATACTCAGTGAGAGACAAAAGATGAATTATAAAGATTAATAAATTTGGCAGCTTAGATAATAAAAATACCTTCACAGTAAAACAATCTCCATACATTAAATATGGTTCAAACACCTCATCTGTCCTAATCAAAAGAGGTATCTATAAAACAAAGCAACAACAAAGGCATGCTACCACTGACGTCATGAAATGCCGTTGCCTCTACCCAGAAGACCCCCAGAGGCTCTCAGTGGTGGGCCTGTCAACTAAAACCTCCCCTTCTAATCGCTTTGACGGTCACGTTTCTCTACACATAAGTTTTATTTTACACCCTTGCTGGATGGAAGAGACAAATGTGAACAAGTACACAACAACGGCACCACTGTGAGCGTGTTAAAGGGTGTCCCACTTTAACCCAGGTTATTTTAAAAGGGTCTCTCAAACATCCTGACACGGGGAAAACACTCAACGTGTCTATCTGTCATTCAGCTGGGGTGAATCCACACCTTCCTCATCTTCGTCTTTGTCATCTTTCGCCCCAATCAGCCGTTGCCGAGCGAAGTCCTCGAAGATAATGTCGTCGTCACTAGGAACAAGCAGTACTGTTAAGCCGTTACATTTTCCCCCCAAATCACATGTGGATGTGTATCTTTAGTGGTAGAAATAAAAAAGTTTACAATAACCATATTATACTTGACTTTATTTGTAATTCCCCTGTTATTGGACATTAATACTTACATTAAATTCATTGATAATGGGATATGCAAAATTCATACTGCACCACTAGTTGTCAGTATACAATAGATTAAAGATTACAGACTGAGTGCTGTAATGAAAGATGAGTCTGAATTGAATGATGTGAGATTATAATGAGGCTAAATCATGTAAATATAAAAGGCATGCAACGAGTAACACATAATGGATAAATGGCACATGGTGGTTCATCAGAATCAGTGTAGCGACTCACAAAACGTGAAATTATGATATGTGCTCATTATAACTTATGATAGATGAAGTTTTAATAAAAAAAAAACTTGCACTTACTTTGTGTCAAATTCAATGAGGTTTGTGTCAATAGGGGCGTCATTTTCTGGGGCTAAAACAATAAGGTTAGAGAAAGAATTATAAATTATTGAATTGTTTTAAATTGTGATTAAATGTGTGATTAAGGCTACATTTTAATGGTGACTGGCACATGTTTTTATTTTTTATTTTAGTTATGTTATTATCATGTTTATTGTTTTTCTTATTTTTATTAAAGAGTTGGCACACTGCACTACAAGTCAAAAGATTTGGGACACTTGGATTAAATGTTTCTCATTATTTAAAAAAGCTTTTGATCTGAAGATGTATGCCTAAATGTCTAGAATTTGTTTAAAAGAAAAAATATATAATTTAGCAAACAGAAATGAGTTTTTGACAAATCTTGCATTTTATGTAATAAAAATGTTTGAATGAACATATGTTGATCAAAATGTTGAAATGAATGACTTTGATTAAATATAAAATAGCCAATTATAGTTTAGAATAGACGGGGACACTTTTTAAAAGCATCTCAGGGTGGGACCTCATGAAGCTGCTTGATAAACGTACATTTTAAAACAGAGATGATCAAATATAACATGATTTATTTTATTTATTTTTTATTCACAAGTTTAAACAATTCCCATGAATGAGTTCTTTTAATTTAATTAAAAACAATTGAAAGATTTTACTTTTATTGTAAAATCTGGATTAATATGAAGGAGTTAGTATTAAAATTTACATGTGGTATAAGTGTCCCAAAATGTTTGACCGGTGGTGTAGAGTAAAAGCGTCCCAAAAACATTTAAGGAATCTTCTGGGTTTAATTTCAGTTATGTTTTGTTTAATTTAGTTCTTCCGTGACATGTTATTAATAACCTGAGATAATCAATACATTTTAAGGTTTTGGGATACATACTGGATAAACAGAAGACTAATTTAAAGGCATCGCCACAGGATGCTATCAAATCCCTTTTCTAACTATCTTCCATTTTTAATTGTTTCCTGTTTTTATAGTGTAAAGAAAATCACCCAGTCATATACAGTACAATTCAGTACAATAATACTAGAACCCAGAGTCTGTTTGCAGGCACCAACAGGAATTTTGTAAGTTATTTTTTATTAATTACTTATTATTTGCCTAGAACAATTAAAATGTTCTCAAATGACACATATATTTGCTTTACTTGTTCTGAACCCAGAACCTTTCTTAAATGTGTCAGTAAAGGGTAACATTTTCATAGTCTGAAGATATCTGTTGTACATCAATCAGTAACACTGGAGCACAGTACTAACATGTACTGTGTATAAGTATATATACTGCGTATGTATTTACATATTGATCTTTTTATTACCATATACCCTGTTAGCATGACAATATCAAAGTCAATGATATGCTTTAATTTAGTTCACCAAAGCAACATGGAGGCACATAAATAGTCATTCTGGCACACACCATCTCTGTAGATTGATTCCTCCAAAGGTTTGGGATGCATTAATGTAAAGGGCAGTTCGACGGCAACATCACTGTAAATGAAAACACAAAGCATGACGATCCACAATAAGCAAATAATCTCGGCTCATTCATGATCAACTTTGCCCAAACCTTAACGTCGCTTACAGTATTACTAACACGAACAGTCTCCTACCTCTGGCCTAAAAGCATCAGCACTAATGGTTCGGTAATTGGTGTTATCTTATAAACTGATTGAGTGTGTTTCTGTAAAAAGGTGTGTCTATTTATAGGAATTTGCAAAGTGAATAATTGAATCTGACATCACTTAATACTGGCACAAGACATATTGTGAGAAGTGTACAGATCAGACTGTAGTCAAACTCTGTCAGTAAAAATTCACCAAAAACTAAGTTTAAATATGGGGTCAATAACACAAAAATACACCAACATAAAGATTCAAGTTAACAGTACCTTGAGGCAAGATCTCCCAGCAGCCTGAAAACACAAGACATTATCTTATTATACTCAAATAACTGTTTACCTTTCTGAAAAACATGTGTGTGTGACTGACTGTGTTCCACAGAATTTGTTCAAAAGTTGTATTAATTTACCTTTAGGTATTTTTAAATAGAAGGAAATATATTTACCAGCTAGATGCAAACAGAATATATACATGTCAATATGATCCTTCTTTTTAATTGATATTGGTGTTTCAGTAATAACACATTTTGTGGACATGGTGAATGTACCAAAACATTTCTTAAATTACAGTATGAGATCTGCACAATTACTAGAAATGTGCGCTTTACATATTATATCATATACAAACATATACAAATTTTATTTTTAATCTGTGAATTTCTAAAAATGCCCTGACAATTTTCAAATAAAAATATTGTTACTATTTTTTTTTTGCATAAATTGAAAACTGGAGAAACAAGTCAAATTTACAGAGAAGATGTTGGACTTAAAATACAGTACAGAAACACAACATTTTTTTTATTTTAGACAGCTGAATAGTAGAATTTGTACATTTGTTGTGAGAAACTTTGTTTTATGTAATAATGTTACATTTGTGTCACAATTTCCACTTCAGTCGCTGTTGGTTGAATTTAGATCAATCCTGATGTTAAGTATGTTGAATTATGGCCAAAATACATCCATGCTTATTGAATTAAAATTTGGAAGAGACAAAAAAACACAACAATAACTATCGATAATTAAAGTATATTTTTTTTCTAAAAATAATACATATTTTCAACAAGAAAATTAAACTGTTTTACCATATCTTTCTTACAGTGACAGAAATTTTCTAAATTTGTTTCAAGACCAATCAAAATCATGATTTTTATATAGTTAGAGTAAAAAGTTAATATGAGTTCTAAAAATCTAAACAATTCGGATAATAAGATACTGACATTAGATGTATTAGTCATGTATGCACAAATGTAATAATAATATTGAATATGTCTGCATTTTGCTATACGAGCTAGACTAATAAAGCTAGAATAAAACCAAGTTAGTTAAACTAGTTCATTCATTTAATTATTTAATTACACATTTAATAACACTTAAATTAACAAGTACCACACAATATTAACTAAATAAACTTACCCTCCACGAGACACCACCAGCTTCACTTTAACTTTGTAGGACACAATTATTCCCAGAATTTCCTTATTGGCTCCTTCCCTTAAACTTTGGACACAAAAAAGCAATAAATTTGAAAATATTTAAAGAATAAAGAATAATACACCTGGAAAATGGAGAGTATACCTACAGTGTACTTGAGGCTAAGTTCGTGTCTTCATGTTTCAGTTTGCCATCCAGTGCCAAGCCTCGTTTCTCTCGGTTGTTGGCGAGGAATGGGGTGAGTGTGTATACTTTACAAAACGTTGAGCTGGGAGCCACAATGTCACTGTAAAAAACAATAAAGCAATAAGTGACATCTGGTTGTGTTGTCATACAGTAAGAGTATTGAGTGTGTAGTATGCATACTCAGATTCCTCTGTAGCCACTGGGCACTTGTACTGGGCAGTGTTGAAGAGACAAATATCTGCATATTGACGCACTGCAAGATTTGATGAAAGCAATTGCTAAAAATGACTTATTGTTTTTTAACCACATATCCGATGCAAATGTATTCTCCATAAAATATAAAATTACCTGAAATCTTGATCTTTTTTACAGTCTTGTTTGTGTTGTTTGTGACATGGACGTTGACACTAATCGGTTCACCATGATAGTATATCTAAAACATATAAAAAAGACACTTAAACCTTTTTGATTTCTTAAGAGAAAGTAAATTCTCAGTAGCACTTTTCAGAAAGGTGCTATTTGTTGACATTAGTAAATGCATTGACATTAGTAACTAACAATTAAAAATGTTGCATTTATTTTTATTTCACTAATGTTAACAGGGACAGCTTTAGATATAAGTAATGTTTTAACAAATGATGAAATAACATAAATAACATTAATAATTGCTGTAATAGAATTGTCCATTGTCAATTAATTATAGCTAATGCATTAAATAAATGTTAACAAACGGCACATCATTTAAAAAGTGTAATTTAAAATGTTATTTGTTAACATTAATGATCTGTTAACTGAAATGATCTATTAAAATCACTGTTGGAAAAGTTATAAACTTATAAATGCATGTACAGTAATATTTAAAAAATAAATCTTTATATTTAATACATTTTCCTTAATTTGTCATTTGCAGCTTTTAAGATGTAATGTCCTATTTTGACCACTAGATGTAAACATAGCCTAATAGAAGAACCCCAATGAAGTCAATTATATTAATAGCATCTCAACACCAGTTGAGAAAACCAAACAGTTTACCTCTTTGTCAAGGGAGGCTTCCAGGTGTAAAGGTTTATCTGACATGAGAAACTGTCTTGTGGTCTCAGCCATCGGCTGCGGGCCCGGCTTCTCGGGAGCATACTGCACTTTTCTGATGACAAGACGCACTGAATTCCTGCTGAGAAACAGTTTTTTAAAACATTTTGAAGGCAAAGACATTTCTAAACTAGATCTGCTGCCCCGTGTGAAACGTTTCAAATACTATTGTCAGTATGAGTGCCAAAGTCAATATCTTCATTAGTGTTAGTCTAGGACGTTTGCTCTTTTATCATCTGCTTTATTAAGTCCCTTTCAAGAAGACACCTTTTATGAACATTTCGATAAACTGCTTTTGAGGGAGTTACCTAGATAGCACAGGAATATCTGTAAGATGTCTAAGAAAGGTCTGGAGACAACTTATCCTGTGTAAAATCCTCTGGTGAGCATCTGGGAAAAAATATGCTCTACATCCATTCTACATCATAAACATCTTGGAGACATCTTAGATGTCTATCAAAGAAACGTATCGCTCCGTCCCCAAAGCAGCTCTGGGCTCTCTGATCACTGCCTGGATCGTCTTTTACCAACTTACAGACAAACACTTAGAACGTCTTAGCCAGAAATAAGGTCTGTAAAGAGATGGACCAACGACACAGAGCAGGTCTTACAAGCCTGCTTTGAATGCACTGACTGGAGTGTTTTTGAAGCTGCTGCCACCGATCTAGACCAGCTCACAGATACTGTGACATTGTGCATCCCTACAAAGACTTATTAATATTTTAACAATCTTAAACCTTGGTTCACACCAAACCTCAGACAGCTATGTCAGGCCAAAAAAGAAGCCTGCGGGAGTGGGGAATAGATCTTGTATAATCAGGCTAGGAACACGTTGACTTAGGAGATTGGAGTAGCTAAGAAGAGCTACGCAAAAAACTGGAAAACCTGTTTTCTGACAACGACCCTGCATCAGTATGGAAAAGCCTGAAAAACATCACAGATCAATGACAATAATGTGCGCCAGATCTTCAAAAAAAAATGGAAAGCACCAGGCCCAGATGGTGTTTCACCAGCCTGTCTAAAAACCTGCACTGATAAACTGGCTTCTATCTTCTCAATGATCTTCAACAGATCACTGGAGCTTTGCAAAGTCCCTTCATGCTTTAAAAGCTCCACCATCACCCCAATCCCCAAAAATCCCAAGATCACAGGACTCTACGACTAAAGACCTCAGCTCTGCCTTCAACACCATCTTTCCATAACTGCATGATAGTGGACTTAAGGAGAAACCCCCCGGCACTCCCCCCACTCACCATCATGAACATTATTGTGGCTGCAGTAGAGTCATTCAGGTGCCTGGGCACCACCATCTCTCGAGGTCTGAAGTGGGACACTCACTTTGATTTATTTGTGGGGAACAAAAGCCCAGCAGAAACTTAACTTCCTCCGTAAGCTGAGCACAGTTCTACTCAGCTGTCATCGAATCCATCCTCTGCACTTCCATCACCGTCTGGTTTGGCTCAAGCTCCAAAACTGACCTCAGAAGACTTCAGCAAATAGTCCAGACTTCTGAGTGAATCTACTCTCTCCACACTTCCCACAACTGTACTCATCCGCTACAGAACAGCGACCACAAAAACATCCAGACATAGAAAAAGCTTCTTTCCTCATCTACCTCATGAACAGTTGGCATAAAGCATTCGTATTAACATATTATACACCCTACTGTGCAAGAACTTTCCCTTAGACATTTCACATATAGTCAATTTACTTGACATGAAAGAAATCCATATATGATTCTAATAGGTCTATCAGTGCATTATACTTCACTGTACCTGATCAATGTCTCGAAATTTCTTTGTGGTATAATAATGTATACTGAGATCAATATTGCATGTTTATTTAGTATTTTAAAAGTACGTGTGCGGAATCAGTTTTGTTATAGACTATTATTATAAAAAAATTGGATAAAGGAGTATTTAAATAAAAACTTAATATTATTAAAATAACGATTCTGGTTTAAAAATGGTTAGTAAGACTGTACCTTTTGTGAATTTTTTCTTCAACATTTTCCGCACAGAAAGCTTTGACTTCAAAGTCGACCCCACAGGCCTAAACCGATGAGATAAAAGTTACCAAAATAGAATTCTGAAGGTCTTCTTTAAGCTATAAAATACAAAAGGATTCCAGGAGCCAGATACCTTGCCTGTATCTTCTGGTCCCGGTTGTAATGTGACAGAACAGGGTAAGTTTGGGGGGATCTTAAAAAAAAAGGATTTGAAGAAGGTCAAAAAGTGATTACATTTCATTAGGATTTAATACACAATTCTAGTACTATGTCAAGAAGTTTCACCTCAAAGGTGAAGGGGTAGGCGTGCTCTCCGAGTTTTTTTATCAGTCGCTCTTGAAGACGTGTCAAGCCCTTTTTCTCCTCTGGCACTGGAGGAAACGCCTGGATGTTGGCCACAAAAAGGTCCTTGCGAAATGTCAAGCCAAGAACATCCAAGTCCTCGCGTCCATAGCGAAAGGCACACGTCAGAGTCACAAAAACTGAATGACAGACAAATTCAAAGTGTTATTATTGCTTTCTCGTTCTATGTATAAAGGCATTTAACATGGCACTTAGTATTTAACTAGAGGTACTTTTACAATAATGGGAAGATTTGGTAGTACTTTATTTTACAGTCCTGTGTTACATGTATGTCAGTATGTACTCAATGTGCAACACAAACAGATTGCTTTAACGGCATTCTCCTAAATCTACTAACAAAAGTAAAAGCAAATGAGACCATTTGGTCTTACAGTTCAGCCAAGCTGGTGATCAGCTGGTTTTACATTGGTAAGTTATAGTTTTAACTAACTATAAAACACACTGACCGGGCATGAAGACCAAACGTTTGTCGGAAGATCCAACGTTTGTTGGATCACTCCGTTGGCGATTGTTGGATCAATAGAAATAATAACTAGGTGTTATTTGGTGATGTTTTTATATTGAAAACTTTAATTCCAGATTTGCATCTCTAAGCAGGAATTGTAGTATTGCTGATATCTGTTAAGCTTTTTAAAAATGAGAACAATATTTTTGGGATGCTACTGTCTTCTCACCTTTTCTCTCTTTTAGGTACTCTGGATCAATTAAAACGACACCATCTGCAAATAAATAAGATAAAAAAGTGATAAACGTCGGAAATGGTTTTTATTTAGTGATCAATGTAAATGACATATTTCAACACAATTTCATGGCAGTTCATAACAACTACAAAGATTCTAATTCACATTAATTGTTATCGTCTTGTCTCTTCGTAGTGAATGTTAGAAAAATAAAAGCAAGGAAAGTAAGGAAATCAATTACTGTCTACAAATTCATCTGAATCAGCTACCTTGTACAATCATTGTAAATTCCCAGTCGGGCTAGATTGGTATTATATTATTAAGTTATTTCCTTACCGACTGGCTCTACGAGGTCCACGTGGTCAACAAAATCCCTTTTACCAAGATACACAGTTAACTGAAAAGTAAAACCAAAAATCAATTTAGGAAAATTATAATGAACAATTAAAACAGCAAACTTTGTAATAGTTTTTAGGTATGCTGACCTTTACTGTAATTTTTTTCTTAAAAACACATGAGTATTGATGCAAATTATTGTTTTTCCCGTCATATTTTTGTACTTAAGTTTATATAATGGTTTTGTTGTGCCAGTTTATGTTAAAGCGTTCTCCTACTTCGCAGAAGGCTGCATGCACTTGCTGAGTCACATGGCCCTCTTTCATATTCGCCCCACGCCCGCTTCCTGCTAAAAACTGTTGTGGCGCACCACAGGCATCCCTGCTAATGATCAACATATAGACTCATATGCCCACCACATAACCACTGGGAGCTGACTTCCCATCAGTCTGGCTAACCGTGTCATTAGCATCAAATGCAATTTAGGAACAAGAGATACTTTGCTGCTTGGTATTTGCGGTTATTCAATCATAATCATTTTATAACAGGCCGCTCTGAGAAAAAAAACAGACAGAAACCTTTGCAGTATCAGGTTGGAAAATAACTGACAAATTGTCAATAAACATGAAGGAAATACAAATTACCTTTCCATTTGGACTTGCTTTCTTGAACACCCTGTGGGGAAAGAAGAAAAGAGATATCGTGTTAAGTTTTAAATAGGGCACAGCTACATTATGCAAGAATAAATGGTTCCAGCCGCTGCCAGATTTTGTTAAATGTTCCCCATCTATATCAAATCGTTTTGTCTTTTCCCATCTTTATTTTTTAATATTTTTTCTACCAGTGTATTTTTACCACCCTTTTACTTTACACTTTATGTACACTGGAAGCTTCTGTAGCCAAAAGAAATTTATTTTGTGTGTGAAGCATACTTGGCAACATAACTGATCCTGATTTCATCCTTTCTATGTTATCGACCATTCACATTTATTTCATAGAAAATATGTTGAAACATGTGGAACTGATGTACATGATAAAATTCAAATCATTCAAATAACCCATTCTTGAGGTCTAACAATCAAATGACTTCCAAAAACTTCCTTCGAGACAAGAAGGCATTCAAATAGAGAAGACAAAGGACACTGGGGTTGTTGGAATTACTTAATTTTATCAAGTAAATCGGTCTCAAGTGATTAAACTAAGTTGTTCTGTTAAAACGATTTGAAAACGATATACATGATAAAATTAAGTCATTCTATCAACCCGCTTTTTGTATTTTACGTGTAGCCACACTAACAACATGGCTAATGGCCCAGACATCCTCTTTTATTGTATTTTTATATTTAGTATATCAGCAAATATTAAGCAGATGTCAGCATCATCCGATGAAATCTGATTTATATTTGTATATGAATAAAGCAGCTAAATTAAAGTCACATAAAGCCCAACAACTGTCATACCTACCATCTAATCGTACCAGTTCATTTATTTATTGTGTATTTATATTTCTCAGACTAAGCAGGCCATTGATCTTTAAAGATTCCCTTTATTTTCCCTTATTTTGTTCTCCGAGGAGACTGGCTGCCACAGTGGCCAAGAAATAATAACAAATCTATTAGCACTACATCCACAATTAGGTCCATTACTTTCACAGATAGGACCCTACAGCAAAACAACAACAAATGAAGTTGTAAATCAGCCTCAGCGATGATGTGATGTCCTACATTTTTATAGGGAATGCCAGGGTGGTTTATTGGGTTCATTTAGATCTATAATTAGTTTGTGTTCCTGGGGAAAGGATCGGGTTTGTTGCATGTTTATTTCAGTGAGTACGATCTAGACGTATTCTCAGAAATATAAACAGTATTTCTAGTTATTTAAAGTTGGTATTTTCTGCGTAAATATTCTGCAAACTGACATAGAATACAAAGAGTCAGGGCCGACTTTCATTGAAAAATGACACCCATCTGACACATAAAGTAATTTATCAGACATAGTTTTGTTGCTGTAGTTCAAGGGTTAGGGCTTTATGTAAGCATCTAAGGCTTAAGGTCAACTCTTACACTCACAGATTTGTGACACATGCTCAATTGAGGCAGGTGAAGTGTCTTTCCGGTCTACAGCCGATGTTGTAATAGCCTACAGGCATGTTTGTTCTAGTTTAAGGGCCTAAATTAAATTAGCCAGCTTTCCTCTCTGTTAAGTCCTAATGCTCACATACTCCCAAATCCCACTGGGAAGCTGCATTTCCTCTCAATTTTATCCTTGTTTGAGGAGTGTCCTCATTAACGCCCATTATGGTTTCAGAGGAAGCATTTTGGTGCAATAAAGTGAAAACGCTGTAGTGATGGCGATATTACAATAGTAAAAAGCTTACTATTAGCGCAATATGTACAAACCATTAAAGGAAGTTCTTGATTGAACAGATAGAGTTGACCGCAATGTTAACTTAAGAGCAAACCCAATATACTCACGCAATGATGAAATATAACAAATGGAAAATTCATATTTGTTTCAAACTAAATGGGCTAAAATAGATGCGGTGTGTGAAATGCCTAGGACTATTCTAAAAGTCAGTTAATTCTATTACAAAGTCCATCTTTTTCACTTATTTATGAGAGAGCTCAAAATTAATAAAAAGGTATTATCTTAAAATGAAAATAATACGTTTAAGGTATTTATATACGATTTTTCAATGTTAACAGTCATACAGTATGATATGTTCCAGTATGGTCCAGTTGGTAAAGTCTTGTGACATCTAGCAGTGAGGTTACCAATTTTAACCAGCGGCTCAGTGTTGTAACAAATAGTTCATGTACACTACCAGATTAAAGTTTTGGGACACTTGAGTGTATTTATAAATTTTATAAATTATCTTTTGATCGCAAGCTGCATTCCTAAATATCTGATTGATTTCAATAGATATATACAGTGAGGTCAATAAGTATTTGATCACCCTGTGATTTTGCAAGTTCTCCTACATAGAAAGTACACATCTGTGAGATACAGAATCTAAAAAGAAAAATCCGGAAATCACATTGTATGGTTTATTTACAATTTATTTGTAAATTATATGTTTCTCTTGAGAAAATATTATATTTTTTAAACAATGTTTTTTAGATGATGACACTGAAAACAGCCAATAAGAGAACAGAATAGATAGGGAATTTTTTTAATATAAAAGCATCTCGAGTGAGACCTTAATAAGCTGCTTATTAAATCACAAGAAAACATTCCTGCAGATTCTAGTCAAAATGGTACATCACTGAAGATGATCAAATTTAACATGTTAACATTTATTTATATTATATTTTTTGTATTGTTATTATTATAGTAAGTGAAAGGAAATATTAATGCATTCCAAAACTTTTGACCAGAAGTGTAAGTTACCGAACTATAAAGCTCTGAAGACATATGTTATACATATATTATTTACTATTACACATTGCATCTTTTATGGATGTAAATATTCTTAATATGCCATTGAATATATGTGTAAATATTTGTATAATAGTTATAAAGATAAAACGTATATTACTCTTATCCACTACTATCTATTTTCCGCTATGATAAATTGCTTTTGGCGATTTAGATCACATTTAGAGTGAATAAAAATACTGTCTGTCTCTGTTAACTACCATACAGCTGGCATCACTTCACAACATGGAGAAATAAACCATAAAGAGATTTTGTATCCACTGAAGAGACATCTCTTTATAGTCGGCATGGAATTCACTGATGGTTTTTCTCATTTAGCGCCCAACTGATTTATTCACTATGCAGATGATCATATCGGGATACTTAGTGTTAATTGTACTACTGGGTTAGAAAATAGCAAGCTATTCAGAACCGTGTAGTGGTGTGGTTTGTACGATTCAGCCTTCTGTGAGCTTTTGTTATATAAAAACGCTGTCAATATCACCAAAATTATTATTACAATTATGTTTACAAGTAATTCTTTTAAATGTTTAATTTGGGCAGACAGATACACCCACACCATTGGTTGTGCCAATTTGGCTACAACATTTAGACCAATCTTCAGCTAAAACAAACTGAGCAATGCTTGTATATTTCCATTGTGTTTTCGCTCGTTGGAAAAAAGTAAAGTATGTTTTGATCTATTTATTGCATGAAAAATGGATTTTAAATTTTGGATCAAGTCTTTTGAATGTTAGTATTTCAACTCAAAAAAGTTTTTAAGTCAATTACAAACCCGATTCCAAAAAGGTTGGAAAATGTTAAAATTCTGAATAAAAAAGGAATACAATAATTCAATAAAATCATAAACTCATATTTTATTCACAATAGAATATAGATAACATATCAAATGTTGAAAGTGAGACATTTTGAAATGTCATGCCAAATATTGGCTCATTTCATGAGAGCTACACATTCCAAGAACGTTGGGACAGGTAGAAATAAGAATCCAGAAGAGTTATATGTACATATAAGGAACAGCTAGAGGATCAATGTGCAACTAAATAGGTAAATCGGAAACATTATTGTGTATAAAATGAGCCTCCCATAATGGCAATGTCTCTCAGAAGTCAAGATGGGAAGAGGATCACCACTACCCCCAATGCTACAGTGAAAAATAGTGGAGCCATTTCAGGAAGGAGTTTCTCAAAGAAAAAATGAAAAGAGTTTGAAGTTATCATCATCTACAGTGCACAATATCTTCCAAAGATTCGGAGCATCTGGAACGGTCTCTGTACGTAAGGGTCACTGCTGGAAACCCATACTGGATGGCGTGATCTTTGGGTCCTTAGAGGGCACTGCCTCACATACAGGAATACTACTGTAATAGAAATCACAACATGGGCTCTGGAATACTACCAGAAGACATTGTCGGTTAACACACACAACCGAGCTATTCGCTGTTGCCGAATAAAACTCTATAGGTCAAAAAAGCCATATCTAAGCATGATCCAGAGGCGCAGGCGTCATCTCTGAGCCAAGGCTCATTTGAAATGGACTGTGGCAATGTGGAAAACTGTTCTGTGGTCAGACGATACAAAATGTTATCTTATTTTTGGAAAACTACGACGCCATGTCATCTGGACTAAAGAGGACAAGGACAACACAAGTTTTTATGAGCACTAAGTTCACGAGCCTGCATCTCTGATGGTATGGGGTTGCAAGAGTGCGTGTGGCATGGACAGCTTACACATCTGGAAAGGCTTCATAAAAGCTGCAAGGTATATCCAAGTTCCGGAACAACATATGCTCCCATCCAGACGTTTTCTCTTTCAGGAAGACTTTGCATTTTCCAACATGACAAACAACAGACCACATACTGCATCAATTAAAACATTATGGATGCGTAGAAGAAGGATCCTGGTACTGAAATGGCCAGCCTTCAGTCCAGATCTTTCACCCATAGAAAATATTTGGTGCATCATAAAGAGGAAGATACGTCAAAAACAACATAAGCCAGTTGAGCAACTAGAAGCTTGCATTAGACAAGAATGGGACAACATCGCTATTCCTTAACTTGAGCAACTTGTCCCCTCAGTCCCCAGACATTTGCAGACTGTTATAAAAAGAAGAGGAGATGCGACACAGTGGTTAAAATGTACTTTTCCCAACTTTTTGAGATCTGTTGATGCCATGAAATTTAAAATCCCCTTTATCTCCTAATTTCCTCTTAAAATTATAGTTTCTCGGTTTAAACATTTGATATGTCATCTATGTTGTATTCTGAATATTATATTGAAATTAGAAACTTCCACATCGTTGCATTCTGTTTTTTTTCACAATTTGTACAGTCTCCCAACTTTTTATGAATAGGGTTTGTATTTATATCTTTAGTATAAATCAGACATTTCTTTTGCCATTATTTGTCATAATCCAGTGACTTAGTTTATACACATGGAGTATGCCCACAGCTGGATCTGGTCTCACGAGCCGTATCTATTTTAACATAAGGAAAATAAATATATTAAGATAGACTATGGACTAGTGTCGATGCTTTGAATTTTTTACAAAATCAAACCCTTTGTGTTTAAAGATGCTGTTGTCTTAGGTACATAGTTATTCAAGCATTGTTGAGGCGATGATCTTCAAGATTTTGTTTGTCTCAGTTTTTGTCATCTTAATTAATAGTCTCAGTGATAATGAGACCTTGGCTTTGTCCAGAATCGCACAAAAACCTTGAACGTTTTTAAGTCTCAGCTCAATCCCTTGCTAATTAAACCACGTCCATTACAACTGACATGGATAGGCAATGGCAATTGGTATAATGGTGAAAAAGGGCTCAAAGCGTCTGATGTGGTCAAATGTAGCACTAACTTGCCTATGGGATAAAATAAAATATTCTACATAATGCATTACACCAAGAAAATGAATGCACATCTGCAAAATCTGACAAAAAAACCTTGCTTAGCTTCAAAAGTCATACAATTCATATACCACTTGAAAACATCTGTTGGTAACTACAGTGCTTCCGAATATGTCAGCTGGAATCTCAAGAATCAGATTTCTCTTTGTAAGTGTATGGCACGTGCAATAGAGCTTTATGCTCTTTTGGCTCAGACAGCACACTAATTGCAAGATAGCAATTTTGATCATTTATGGCAATTTCAGTAAAATGTATTCTGCCTTTTCACACCAAGCTTTGCTGAGCTCGAGGATGAGATCAATAGGAAAAGCAAAGCTCTTGAATAAAGATTAATTCATGATAAGAAAATTTGCAGAATATGAAGTAAAATGGATTGTGTGATTATCTTTATCCTGTTTTGTTCCTTTTTCAAAAGACTTGTCAGGAAATTGTGTTGAAAATGTTATATTTATTTATAAATGTAGTACAGTAGAATTGAATTATCATCTAATTTTCATCTGCTACATATTTATGTTTTAATGTTTTAGTAATGTAGGATTTCCGTTCTAAAAATGTTTCATAATGTGTAAAAATAAAATAGTAATGTGTAACATTATTACACATGATCAACATATGCATTCTTGCATGACATCTATTATGCATGTAACATGTCGACATAATTTATTAATTTTTGCTTTTTGTTTAATAACTCCTGGTTGCGTCGACAATTCAAGCAGGAAGGGATTAAAAATTTATTATAATATTAGCAGAGCACATAACACTGTCATGCCATAAATACCTAAGTGATCTGGCAGGAAGGAAATTTAGTTCGAGAGACATTCCGATTATTCATATCCTGTAATAATGCGTACATAAAAACATGTATGAGCTTAACATGCAAAGCCCGTAAACAATGGCCACACAAAAAAATATTTTAGTTAAAACTACAGTATTATATTGTATAGTATATTGTATAGAAATATTTGCCACAAAAATCACAATTAAACAGCACATATTCCAATAATTACACCTGACATGAACTGTACCATAACTTCAGTTTGCTAAGCATAAATTGCGCGAAACAATTTGTGAGGTCGCTTCGTGTACTACACCCTAGAAACTGTAAAATCGAGATTGATTGACTCTTTTAACTAAAAAACGCTAGACTTTCTTCGCTAGATCGGACATATGGAGTGTTGCATTCCTTCTTGTTCATTGAAATGTCAGATGTCTTGTTATATTAATATCTTTGCTTATATATGATTTTGTGCTTTGTTGTATTGTGTTGTTTTAATGCTTAAGTAAATATTTCGGTAACACTTTACCAAAACTTAAGCAGAGAACCATATCCTCTGAATAATGAACTACATTATCCATAAACCGTTGCTTCATGATTACCTTCATACCTGCGACTTGTTATCCACGCTATTTAAGCCTGTTGTTTGCCATGCTTGTTTGTAAAGTCTTGTTTGGCCCTGGCTAACATTTCTAAGCGTTTCCTTGTTACTTCTTGTCTTGACTACTCCTTGTTACCTGGACTGTTTATATGGATTTATGGTTTTCTCCTACCTGCCTAGACCCATGCCTGCTTATCCTTTAAGGTTGTTCTATACATGACTATACTTTTACCTGTTTACCGTTCACGCTGTATGCTGCCTGCCTTGTATATTACCTGATTGCAATGGATTAATCTTATGCTTTTTTTACAACAAAGTTGCACATATATCCAAAACCTCAAGCTTCTGAGCCTTCGTTGCAGAAGACTTCGCCAACATGGGATTCAGCAACTGTCACCCATCTAGCTACGTGGGTGAGAAAGGCTTCCTCATGCAATGTTCACTATTTATAGTGCAACAACCAGCTCTAAATCCCACCCATGCTAGCTGTGTAGCATTTGTTAACACCCTTCTCAACAGAAGAGCCTTAGAATGGGTCACGGCTTTCTGGGCACCAGAGAATCCCTTGTTTGATTCATATATATATTTTACAGGTTTTTGAGAATTCCTCACTTGGTCTGGGAGCAGGAGACCAATTGTTGAGCATTTCACAAAGAAGGTGATAGGTTGTTTATTATGCACTGTCATTCCGCAACCTGGGAACAGAAACTAACTAGGTGGATTATACCCTCAAAGCGCTATTTTGGCAAGGTTTGTAAGTATCTCTATATGCGGAACTGGCATGTAAAGATGAAGGTATAACAATTTATTGGTTTGGCCATAAAAATTGACAATTTGATGCACTCAATTTAAGGTCATATCTTGAGGTTCTGAGTTCGAGGCGAACTCAAATACCTGAAGATATTTCGACTGAATTGAGGTTGCTCATTATCACCTATTCGCCTCGGAACAGGTTTAGTTTACAATTGTCATGAAATTTGTCCTACAACATTTAATCGGGTAAGTGCAACCTGAATTAAGCTACCAGTTACCTTATAACTCAATAACTGTAAAATCACAACTATGGCTTTACTGAATTCTGGAGTGATAGGCAACTTTGTAGATCAAGAATTTGCTATGGCTAACTCTTTTCGACTAAATCCCTATTTATCTTCACTTGCTGTGACAGCGGCGGTTGGGCGACCGTTAGGCACTGCAC
Organism: Triplophysa yarkandensis; assembly: GCA_033220385.1. Lineage (NCBI taxonomy): Eukaryota > Metazoa > Chordata > Actinopteri > Cypriniformes > Nemacheilidae > Triplophysa > Triplophysa yarkandensis. The sequence continues at coordinate 7,286,599 of CM065675.1, forward strand.
AAGTTAAACATCAAACTACAATATAATGAACGCAGGTCAGACTTCTACATAATGAATCTATCTCATTGTACATTCTGGAATTTTCCAAAAAATATCATAATAGTTCGGACACCCCATGCTTCAGTTTCACAACCCACAGATCTCTTGTCAAATAACCACTGTCAGAAACTGATGCTGCCCTACATCGATTACAGTGGTCTGAATGAGATCATGGTGAAATTTTGATACCCATTATAGCCCTAGAACAGTTACGTCAAGCCAAATACTTCACAAAATTTCGGTCTATGAAGTGCCTGCAACCTGATTCACATAAGAGCGGGAGAAGAATGGAAAACCACAATCCCTACATGCAACAATATGAACCTAGAAACCATTTCTTTCCTGAATCAATTTGAAATCCTCTCCCAATATAAGACTCAATGAGAGCACCAAGCTTGTTTGCTACAACAACTTCCAATCACGCAAAGACCATGGTCACACATTGCTTTAGAGGCAATACTACCCAAGTCCATACTACCATTCTGACAGTTGTGGCCGATTCTCCAAGGGTTGTCGTCTGACACCACCACTCTTCTGCTCCGGAAAACCACTGAAACGCTTCTCCACGACATCTTACATTTACATTTTGCAGACACTTTTTTCCAGACAACTTACAAGTATTATGGAGTGGTCAATTATCACTGCAGAGCAAGTCCAACTCTCTAAACACCAGACCACGACTAATCCACAGTCGTGGGGTCAAATCTTCCAGTTCTATTGCTTGCCTGTCATGTCACTGGTATGGACAATATTATTCACTCAATTGAACATTAACATCTGGTTATCTTCTGGTTATCATCTACAGTCAGGGGCCTGAATGCCTGAACCAGGAAATCACCAAATTCCTTTAATGTTTCTGCCACTGCAATCAGTAAGCTAGGAGCCAATATTTACCCTGGGGTAAATATGCTCAAAATTCTCGGGTAAAACCTGCCATTGGACTCACAGCATTACAATATTTCCACACAGGAAAATTCAGCTAAGATTTAATTAACCCAGTGTCATTTTATTTTGAATAACCTGCTAACTACATTCATGAATCCAGGCTCAAACCTGCTGGCGATCCTCGAGAGAGAGAGGAGAAGCAGGACGAGGAACCAGTAATGGTAGTTGGGGCGAATCCTACTGGGTCAACACCATTCTGTTGCGAATCGGCCTTCCTCAGAGACTCCCTTTTGCCAGCAGAGAGCTATATGCCCTGAGTATTGAACTACATTACCCATAATCCTTCGTGCCATGATTACACCAACACCTGTGACTTGTTATCCGGCCTTGTTAAGACTTTTGTTTGCCATGCTTCATTGCGAAGTCTTGTTTTGAACTTTCTAACATTTCTGAGTATTTGATTGTGACTTCTTGTCTGGAACACCCATTATTACCTTGACTGTTAATGGGGATTAACAATTTTTTGTGCCTGCCTAGACATCTGCCTGTTTACCGTTCACACTATATGCTGCCTGTCTTGTATATTACCTGCTTGCCCTGGATTGCTCTTTCGCTGTTTTTACATAAAGTTGCAAATGGATCCAAAACCTCACACTTCTGAGACTTCGTTACAGATGGGAACTAACATTAATAAGGATTTATAACTTTAAAAAATAAAAATTGTTTAGCTCTTGTTGTTACAAGGGTTACTAGTTATTACATATACCAATCATTTAAATAAATAAATTAAACAGGAAGGATTCTTTTTGTAAAAAACTGTAAAAAATAAAAAATAAAAAACTGTATTAAAAACAATAGTACTTTGATCCTCAATCACAAACTAACCGCAAGTTTACAATGCATATGAATTTGCATATTAAGCGTTTTAATAAAAAAAAGCTTGTGTAATAAGGCAACCACAATGTGGAATAAATTAATGAAAAAAAAAAGCAGAAAAGTATTTGGTTCTTGTTCTTTAAATGGCAGTTGCCATGACCCGTGTTTATGAAATAAAATAGCTCTGCCAGGTTTTCTTTGATCAGTTACTCCTAAGGTTTTGCCTCAGAATAATAATTACACAAAGGCAATTGACTTTGATCAAAAGATGTCATAAGACTTAATAAGTTTCATTTTTACTTAGGTTTCTTTTCAGTAGTCATCAAGCTTTAAAGTTGCCTCATGCAAACTTTAGACAGCTGATGTTTCTTAAAAGCATTTTATTAATGTGTTAACATGAACATGCTATAGTGGACACTTTCATGAAATTAATCTTGAAAGGCACTGTTGGCTTCAGGAAGCGTTAAATCCATAATGTACATTCTCACTCCAGGTTTTAATAGCCTGGGAACATACAGTAAGTGATTTTAAAGGGTATGTATGAATTTTTAAATGAAGTGAATGCATAGGCTTGGCATAAAAGAGGCATTTCACTTACACTCTTAAACTAAAGAAGCAGCACTAAAGCCTGGCTACCGGAAAAAATTGGAATTAATTATGCACTTTCCTTTTGCCTTGATATTTCTGTTACTGTGGGACAATAAGCTGGAAACATTTCCTTTTATTTATTTACATATTGAAGGCTATGTATATTTATATTATATATGTATAATGTGGTGAATCTTGTATTGTAACAACCAATCTGGTTTATGGTTTTAGGATGGTTGATGCAGGCTTTTTTTCCATATTAAGGTACGTGTGTTAAAAAGTTGTAGAATATAAACGATACTGTTCGTCAAAATGTAATACTGGTGTAGTACTTGGACAATTCCAATCTGGCGACCCTGAGCTGGTGGACTTTCACAGCTTTGCTGGTAATCAGCTAAGACAAAGGTCGACAAGCATCGGCTCACTTACGAAGCTAATTGACAGCGAAAGTCACGCCAGTTCAGCTAGTTAAGAAGCAGGCCATGCCCCACAGCATCTCATGTTACTGATGCTTTGTAAAACACAAGATATGCTGGCGATCAGATATGTTATATAATATGGTCCTTGTATTTTAGATATGTATTGTCTGACTGACCGTATTACCGACTCCACATCTATACACATGGCATTTGAAAATCAAACGCCTTTTCATCATGTCCAAGAACAGGTTAAATCTGTGTTCGCTTGCATCCTCTATATGCCAGGCTCCAGTCGCCCAGTGAAAACACAGGATGTGAAAGAGCATGGGTGGGATCGAGGCAGGTGGGGGTTGACCGGGGGAGGAAGCGGAACTTTAGAGATGACAGGCCTGCTCTGTTTAGCACTCTAAGCATGTCTGCCATGCTTGCTTCTGATGGCGTTGCGCATACATTTGCCTTTCAATGTAGGATTTCAATATCCATTCTGATTGGGAGGAAAAAGAAAACATGTAGGATTAGGAGATGTGAACCAGTCTCTCCTTGTTAAATGCAGCAGACGTTGAGTTCATCTTATGTTGTGATGAAATAGAGCAGGATTTCTCAAGCAGGTATTGATAAGTTTTAGATTCAAAAGTAAAAAAACTGATATGTGAATTCACAAATTTATCATTTAATACACAGAAACAGCAACCTCGGTGCATAATGCAAAATTATATTATATACTAAGAAGTAGCACTTAGTTTGAGGGGAGATGCGAAGGGAAGGCATGTTAAAGTCCCCCTTGTTAAAGAACATGACCAAAGCATCGCCTCAGTGAAATTTGTTCATTAGTCACTCTTTATGTTTGTAAGTGGGTTTTGCAAATGTTTAACTAATAAAATGCATTAAACTTAACTTAAATGAACTTAAAGTTTATATTAAAAATGTATGTATGTTACATATTACATAAACTTAAAAATATCTGTACATTTTAGAGAAATTAACTGTTGGACATTTCATTTATTTTAATATTGTCAACTGAAAAAAAAAATTATCTTATTAAAAATAAGATTTTTTAAGTTAATGTAACAAATATTTTACTAAGCCACATTGAAAATTCATTCAAAGTACCGGTCAAAGGTTTGCAAAATGAATATGGTTAAATATCTGAAATTTCATTTTTTTTATGATAAAAATATCTTAAAATTGCCAACATATCGATTTTTCTTAATAAAAAAATATTTTCATTCCAAAAACATTTGAAGATGCAGCCAATAAGAACAGACCAAAACTCCAATGCTTATCTTGATCAAAATAAACACAAATGATGTTAAGTAAACATTGACTGTTTGAATATTTAAATCAAATGATCTGTATTCAACATATTCTTAACATAAAACTCAACATATTTTCTATTATACACTATTATACTACCTGTTAAAGAAAAAAAGGTTTAACCCCGGGTAACAGGTATTTATTACTGGTATGAAGATTATCAGATGTAATACAATTAAAACCAAATCTCTATGAATAAAGGAGAAACAGTTTATTGGCAGTTGCTTGAGTCCTTTCGTTTTGTGTTCACGGTTATGTCAGAGGCTTTCAGGCTGAATCAATAAATAAAGTCTGTGCTCTTAACAAACAGTGGTCAAGCCCTTTCAGATGATGGGTTGAGAGCTCACCCCTCCACTTACAACCCACTCATTCACACACAAACAACTTCCTTCCGTCTTAACATAATGCAAATTGTGATACTTATTCTAATGCGTGAATAGTGTTGAGATTAAATTGCAATTAAGGTGGAACGGTCCATTTCAGTGTTGTTGAAACATGGTTCGGGGTGTGGCCTTAAAAAACACTTATTCTGTTACTGTGAATCTTTGACATGGCATTATAAAGTGAATGTTAAATATGTCAAGAGTATTTGAACAAAATGTGCTTTACATTATGTGAAATGATTTCGTTGAACATTAAAATTAAATTTCATTCATTTTAACAATATTTAAATAATTCAGCTAAAAATCTTTTTTTCCTTTTTTGCATTGTTTAGAAACTATTTTATAAATGTTTTGTTTTATCTTTAAAATACATTTAGTTTTATTTTTATTTCCTTAAGGGTGTTCTTTCCTTATTTAACTATTGTATTCTAAAAAAAGTTTTTTTTTACATTTTTTTAAATATTTTGAAAATACATGATTACCATGACTAGCATACCATGAATTATTTTACAAGCTGTTATGCATACAAAAAACTTGTTTTAGAAATATTTTTATATTTTTTACATAAACACAAGCACAAAGCTCCACCCTAAAGGAAGAAAACAGATTGTATAAGACATCTGAATGAGAAGATGACATGGTCTTTTCAACCTAACATTGGGTCAAAAGGTGACAAACCTTTCTGTTGGGTTGTCAACCTATGCGGGGTATTTTTAACCCATTGCCTGATCAAATATAAACCATTTGCTGGGTTAAACTGATTTTGAGCCGAATTCTAGGTCAAAATGTTTGAATTCATAAATTCATAAACGTAAACTCGACTGCCATTAAATACATTTGATATGCAGGTTTGATTGCGTAAGTATGCCATAAGATGAATCTTGTTGGACAGTATACAGTACAATATTTCCCGGCATATGACGAATCTTATAGCCTCACTGTCATACAGGTCAGGAGGGTAATAAAATATATCCAGCACTTTGCCACTCTTGATGATAAATCCATGGCAGTCATCCTTTATGTCTAAGTACTGGTTACAGTCAGCCGGCCGTGACTGTGAAATGGGAAATACAACCATAGTCTCATTACAAATACATCACAGTATGATCCATGGCAAACTACTTTACTACAGCCTTGAAGAAAAGATTACTGTCTTACATAAGATCTATAAGATGCAATAGTTTGATTTTGGCACAAGAGGCCTCACTTTTTGATGATGAAGTGCATTAAACAGATTTTTTGGCAACAAACGCTTTTCCACAAGAAGAGTAGAGATTAATGTTTATTACTTTTTTAAAGCATTGCACATTAACATTAAAATACAATGAAACACCATTGACAGAGCTCACTTTTCATTGTATTTTAATGTTATTGCACATCTAATGCTTTAAAGACAGTAATAAACATTAAAGTCTACCCATTTGTGGGAAATGTTTGTCCCACACTATTATGGCCGGAGATATGCCAGCTTTTCACAACGACAATGTTGAGTGTATTTGCTATCTTAATATTATCGCTCTGTACCTGAATTAAACGTCATTATGAGTGCTATTGTTAATTCACATGAAATCCAAATTGACCCTATTTACTATTCTAGGGCACTCTGTGGTTAACAAATGATCTGTTCAAGCCTATGATGCAGAAATACATCACAAAACTGAAGTTAAACTTGATAGTTCACAATGATTTTAATAAGTAAATTTTTTAGATTTTTTCCTAAAGCTTGAATTCGAGTCATATATTGATCGTGTATAAGATTTCTATAAACCAGGCATGGGAATAAATGGCTAGTTGACAAATGTTTCCAATATGGTGTAACATAGCCATCTTCTTAAAAATAGTTAAAATATATTACATTACATTATTAACATTTATTTTTATAATATAAAATATGAAAAACAGAAAATAGCTTTAGTTGTGTATATCTACAGTAAATATTCTTAAAAATAAAAAAAAGGTTTGCTATTTATTTAAAAATAATTTAATAACGTTTTGCATTAGTTTAAACTTTTATTTGAGTTATGTTAACATAAATTCTCTTAAAGGTTAAAGAAAACCTTTTTTCAGTCATGTTCAAATCCTTTTTGAATACTATAGAAAACAACAATGAAGATAAATCTCTCTTATCCAGTTATTTCTCTAATTTTAAGTGGTAAAACCATGGGAATCATGGTTGCTTTAACTACACAACCTTCTTTATTTATAAAACTAGTGCTAAAGGATTGCAAAAATTTTTTTACATGTCAATAAACAAGTAACAACTGGTCTGTGATCTCATGAAATGGTGACTTAATACGAATTCAAACCTCCTGTAATTCATATCGAAGCAGCGAAATTTAAGCCTCTGGGAAACAAACACACAAAAAAGCTTTATTGTGTAGGATTAAGGGCATGTGCAGTCTATTATTGGATTGGATATCAATTTAATTTGCAGATGCCTCTTAACCGATCGTGCAAAGGAGAGAACTCACTCGTTTGAAACAATGAAACTGGAATTAAAGTGGTGTGTCCGTATCTCATGTGCATCATGGGAGGATCAGACTGACAGCAAATAAAAAAGTGCATTTCAAATGGTTCCAAAGAGGTTTAGAATGCTCAACCAAAGACAAGGCAGATCACACCCTCAAAAAAATAATTGAAAATAACTGCAGTCCATAAGAATAATCACATTACGTAATCCATGCATGTCATGCGACTTAGTGTAAAGTCTGAGAGCTATAAATTGTTAAAAGCGTATACAATGGCATACACAGTCGCAAATCAAGAATATCTTGTGCTGACATAAAGGAAAGTATAACCCAACCACAAGTATGTTATCTAAAAGGAATTTTGAAAGTCCAACCCTAAATATAATCATTACTCAGGTGAAAATATGTTGTAGGAAAACATTAATATAAATTAGCCAAGAATGTGTTAACAATGTTATGTGATTATGAACTACAAATAGATTTTTCTTGTCCAGTCCGATACAGATTGCATGACAAATTTCTATAGTAACTACTGAAAAAAGCATAATCTTGAGACTTTGCCAGTTCAGTTTAGGATGTTGTCCTGACACCAAGGCCAAATCCAGTTTTATGAACAATGCTTTATTTTATTCAGACTTAAAATAACTGACATTGGAAGTGTAGACATTTTGTTAAAGAGTTTGAGAGCATTCATTTAACTTCATTCAAACAAACCACATGGTGATGTGGTTTGATTTAAAGAATTCTAAATGGGCTGTCATGGGCTGACCTAACATAAGCTGCTCTTGAAGAAAGATCATTAGGACATCTCTTAACAGAATCTCTAAGTGACCTGTCATGGGGAGCAGTGAAGAAGCTTAATCTCTATGAAGCCTAGTTCTTCTACTCTAAATCATTTTTGATGGTGACTTATGGTGGCATCTGCATGTTATGTTATCAGGCAAATGAGCAGATGGTTGTTTGAAAAAGAGCTAATCACTGAATTTGAGTAAGGGTTCCATTATAAATCTTTCAAAGATCTTTAAGATATTTTAATGAGATACGTAGGCCAACATATTAGCAATAAACAAAGTACTGTCTCACCGGAAAGACTTTATTTACGCAGCATTGGATTTCAGATACAATGCTGTTTCTTAGCAATAATTAAGCTATATTTTATGGAAAGTGGATGATTTTAGGAAATGGCTTTGAGACAAAGTTCAACTGCTTTTAAAGGTCCAGTTTGACTAATCTAGTGCTGATGGCTTAGTTCACCGCTCAGCCCTCCCTTTCAAAATCCTATGGTGGCTGACACGGGACAAAATATAGTCATGTTTTGCTTGTTTGCTAAAAGACATAACATATTTCCAAAACACGCTCTTAAGAGTAGTTTGTCCATATAGGGCTTTTGTAGAACCATGGTGGTGGATTCCTTGTTAAAAGACCCATGATGTATGTAGATAGAAGTATCTAATTCAACGGTCATGCTTTAATCTAAGGTCATCACCATAAACCAACCGTAACAACATTACAAAATTATTATTATTATTGTTATTTTTATTATTATTATTATTATTATTATTATTATTATCATCCATGCAATCAATAAGTAAAAAACTCATTTTCAAAACGGTATAAATCTTTTTTTTTATAATTTTCATGAAATTACTATTATTTTTACCCAGATCCATACATTATGGTAATATCCAAATAGTATGCTCACGATACACAATGATTGTTAAATAAAACAACAATATTGTTGGTTATAAATTTGATATGTTTATCAAAACGAAACAAATTCATACAAATAATGTTGGTTAATGTATTTAAAAACCAACACGAGAAAACAGAACATGAGAACATACCACATATGACATCTTACTATACTATAACTCGTAGTATAAATGTACTCATCGTCATGTTGGACTGCATAGAGCGAATTCTGATTTGTCGAGAGGACATTTCTTATTCAGTCTAGAAACAGGTTAGGATTTACAGCAGTTTGGAAAGATACTGCATCTTATAGTGCATTTTAAAGAAGAAAATATAGCCATTTGGCATGAAACATTGATGGAGCAGTAAATAGGTTCAGTAAGAAGCAAAATGGCATGACAAACTGTCTTTCTTATTTGGCTCTAATTTGTTCATATTATTTCTTACTTTTTATTCATACAGAAAATACATTATATTATTGATAAGTGTGATTTTTTAAATAAAGGATCACTGTTCTATAGTAGCTGGAAAGGGATACTTGGGCTTAGCGGTTCGGAATCCATCATAGTTCACATGGGATTCCGGTCATCATGTATCTGATATTGCTATGGAAAAAGAACTTCATAAAGCTTTGATATTGCTTTGAGCATCAAACAGGTTCATAATCCTGCTGAGAGTTTCATAAAATGTATTATTTTTGAGGTATGTGAATTATAATTTAAATGCAGCCTCAACAAATCAGTGTGATACTTTAAGAAGCATCTCAAGCTTTCATCACCATCACCGCTTAAGCCAATAAATAAGACATGAAAGCAATGAAGGGTAAAAAGGGCACAGAGCATGTCTTAACACCTCGACATTTGTTTACATAGATAAAAATAAGTGGTGGTATTTCAGTAGATCAAAAAACTTAGGGCTGAAAAACAAGATCAAAGTTGAAGACGACATTTCGTTTTTGATACTTTTGGGCCTTTAGTGTATCTTATTTAAATCTTTTTGAACATGTTACGTCCACCATTAATATGTATACTGTCCCTTTCAGAAAATCAAGTTTTGAACTTGAACTCATTTTCTGAAACATCATCATTATAACAACTATAAATCAAATATTTTGAGGTATTCAATAATTTTTTTGAAAATAAAGAAGATATGGGTGGTCTCCAAACTTTGGTCACAAGATGTAAATTATCATTATTTTCTTAAAAACAGGTGTATCAGAAAACTACCCCTTAATTCATGTTAACAAGATATTGTGTATAAGGCATTAATTTATCCCCTTTTCAGACAGATTAACGCAATCTTAAATAAAAAAGGACTTAAAATTCTATCATAGCAAGTTTTGCTATACAAGCAAAGCTGTAATGCCTAAAAAGTTTTGATAATTAAAATATTAAAACTTAATGTCAATGTATTTATATATATATTTTTTTTTATTCCCCACAATATCTTTATTCTTATTATACATGAATGTTCAATCACTGTCGTTTTTATTGAGTTTTTGTTAATTGAGAATGTCTAGTAGAACGTCCAATTAATTTTCTCAGAAAAGAATTACATTTAACTGTACTAAATTACAACACTGTTAAAAGAATTTAAGCCAAAAATACATTATTTTCTTAATACTTCTTGTTCTTTTTAACAGATCTGTATGATGACCATCATTTGTGCTACACAATTTTATGCTTTATAATTCATATCTTCACGACCATGATGTTTCAGTGGTTTTGTGACAATCAACCATATGCAGATATAATAGGATTAAATGCAACCAACCATGTGCACATAATATAGGATTCAATGCATTATATATTGCCTGTAGAATGTGATTGTTGGTTAAAAATGTGTCTTACACAGTAACCATACACTTGATTTAATGTTTCTTGTCCAAAATGAGCAAATAAAAAACAGCAAAAGTGTCAGTAAAATATAAGTAAGAACCAGCATCCACATAAAACTGTAAATTGTAAGAAAAAATCAATGCAAAATAATCATATAATCATAAACAGCAAAAATAAATAACCCGGCCAACTTTTAGTTGGTTGAAAATGCTCCCATATTTCCAAAAAAAATTGTGTGGCCCAGTAAATATTACAAAAGCTAATCAGTTGGGTAATTTTTAGGAAATGTCAACCGTACCACAAAAATTATTGAGTTTTTATCAAAGGTTTTTAGTGAACTTATAGCACAGATGTCAATATTTGGTAGTTCAAATACACATGTGAGGTATCAAATTAAGTTTTAAGAAAATTACTTTTATTTTTAGTGCATGATTTTTCATTTTAAGTTAGGGCTATTTTTAGGATTGACACATCGATAATGCTACATTTTGCTTACCAACAGACACTTTGATATTATAATTAAGTCATATTTTATGTTCTATAAAGAGTTACCCATTGACCATTTGTTGGATATTATTTACTCTGGTTTATAGAAATTATAGAAGTTTATAGAAAAATGGTGTCCATTTTTTGTCCATAACACAGGTTTTTTAATCTTTTTTAAAAAAGAAAACTAGACTGATATCATTAAAATGTTTAAACACTGTCAACAAGGGTTTTGTATAATATATACAATTGGTTCAGTTTACCGGTTACAATAACATTCTGAGAACATTTTTATGTGACGTCTATATCGCAAAATTCCATGTCAATAGAGCTGATATTGCGCAGTTATATTAACTTAAAAAATATTTAAAATATTAAAATAATAAGTTGTCAAAAGTTAGTATTTAATTAACAAATATAAATTTGTAATACAAACATTTTGGGTTAATTCTGATAGAAATCTTTGAGTTAATGAGATTTACTTTATTTTTTTTCACACATATACAAAAATCTAAACAGTAAATTTACTTAATTGTATCACTTTTAAATTGACTCTTTTTTTCTGTAAATTATTTCACGTAAAAACAACCAAAGTCTATTCCCACAATTTGTTCCATGTCCATCACATAACAATCCAAGAGAATAAAAGACAAAAATAAATACAGGTATTGAGTTTGGTTTTGTGCTGCCCGACTGTCTCATATAATATCTGTGTTCTGAGTTAAAAGCGTTTCTCTAAAGGTTAACTCAATACAGGAGGCTTCAGACCCAGCCTGTTATGTCTTCCATTCATTTGAACACAAATCACAGTTTGGTTGGTTAGAATATTGCTGCAGAAGAGCTCTGAAACCAGTTTATTATTATCTGTCATGTAAACTTAGTCTGGGAATCTCAAAACTGCTGCATGTGAAGTGAGATGCAATACCAGCTCCATTGAGCCACAGTGACATGACCAATTCCATTTTCATGCCCAAAAACACAATACGCCACAAAAAAAAGAATGTCAAAGAAAATAATGGGCTCCTGTAGTTTGCTGTGCTTTCTAATCCATGAAAAACACATGGCTTACCTTGTGCCTTTATCGCCCATTGCGAGGATCTGTGTGTTCAACAGAAAGTCTTCTGCTGAAGGGGAGAAAGACGAAGAATTGCAGAGTAAAGAGAAAATAAAAATTGACTATGCTCTCTGTCAGCCTGTGTTACCGAGCTGCTGACACTTCAGCAGATCTCCTTGCGGTTTGAAGCTTCTCCAGATGAATCCAATTACAGGAGCATCTTCACTGCTGACTGCCAAGAGGCGAACCCCCCATTTCCCGAATAAAACAGGCGAGCGTCCGTGATCCCTGTGCTGCTCTAAATGTCCTAAAGGTTTGTGTTTGATATCCAGAAGGATGCACTGCCTCACAATATCCGTCTGGCAGAGCTACAGTACCACCCTCTCTTCCGTTGTCTCTCTCTCTCACACACACAGGCTGTCTCTCTCCCCTCCTCTCTGAATGTGGGAGAGTATGTGTGCGTATGTGAGTGGGTGATATTCCCATGTATGTCTTCTCGCCTTTATTCTGGAAAGAATGTTGATATCATTAAAGCAATTCTGTCATGCTCTCCTTGAGGGTACAGTAAATCAATATTCCTCCACGTGCAGGCCGTCAGGTGAATTGACGACAAGCTTTCATTTATTGTATCTTTGATTTTTTTGTGTTTTATCGTGAAGCACTGAACCACAATTTAGCAAATAAATTTCAATCTGTGTCAACGCTTGAAAAAAATCAAGCAAAATTTGACTTCGTGCAACACCCATAGCATCATTATTACAGGTCGTTATGACAAAGCTTGTAACACTAAAATATCTGAAGTCCGAGAAACCAGATACGGTAATAATGTTTATAAATCAATGCCAAAATCAGATTGCCATATTCCACAAATAGGGTTCACTTTGGTGTTCCGTTTTTTCTTTAAGCATTTCAGACACAAATCATGTTGATGTACAGGCTAATAGATGTGTTATGTCTGACATGAAATAAGCCAAGAATAAACAGAAGTTACAGTTGGAGACAGATGTGCAATAATGCCCTATAGATTCAGACTAAATGATCACTGCACTGCTGTGTCGGCTTTCAGTTTCACTTTCAGTTTAAGCAGCATCTGGAACTAAAGAATGTGATCAGCGGAGGCAGGATTAGTTCGCCCAGTCATACGTTTCTCAAAAATATTTTGTTTCTCTAAGATATGACATGATCTGGTCCTTCTCTCAAGCAGGATAAGCAATCCATTCTCAAGACTCTCAATCCACTTGAGTAACTAAACCATGATGCATTCACTAAGCACAACCGTTCCACTCTGTTAACCTTTTTGCACTTTAGTGTAGTAACCAGTGGGTCAGTGTAGGAAATTCAACAAATATTTGTATTTCATCAATGGGGTGTATTAATTTATCGACAAATAAATCGGAATAGTAAGTTCCGCAGTTTTAGATTCATCACCTGAACCCCCGTAAAGCTACAATTTTCAATAAAAAAATGTTAGGCAGTATGGTTTTAAGATACAATTTAATGCCCCAAAATTAGGTAAAACAACCATGTTGAACCCTATCTGTGAAAATGGCTATAAGAACACAGACATTCATTCTTATTTGTTTCCTAATTTTTCCTATGTAAACATAAGACTGTATGGTTAAAGGCCACATATCCTGGAAAATGCACTTTTCAATGTTGTTTAATTGTTCAATGTCATTTTGAATGAGTTGTTTGCATTCTCTGCACAATGTGACATCACATTGATTAAGCCCCGCCTATGACTGTTGATGCATACGTTTTTCATTAGCTTATTACATGAATGGGGGCGGAGACAAGAAGCTCATCTGCTTTTAAAGAGACACACAAAAACATGTGCATTTTCCTTTTCCACAAATGGCCTTTTAAACATCCCCCAGTGAATGATCTGTAAAGTACTTTCAACTGAAACCTTACATACACATTCTGGGGACACCAGAGACTACATATAAACTGTGGAAACCTGTCAGACTATGTGGCCTTTAGAGTCATTGGCATTGATCTTTAATGCTTTAGTTAGGCTGTTGTTCACATAAAAATCAAGTCAACATAAAACATAAACAGCATTATTAAACAAAGCATTTTTACAAAAAATGAGCTGTTTACAGATTATTAAAAAGTTATTCCCTTGATAATTGTGCTTTTTTTAAAACACATCGGTTGTAAAATGTAGACTTAAGTATATGACAGTAACAACACTATTCAAGAATTCGATTCCTCAAACAAACAGTGCCAAATGCCAACTTAATTAAAAAAATGTCATTCTACTGAATTGAAAATATTCTTGTTTTATGTTTCATAAAAACCTGAAAGGGTCAGAACCAAATAATTTGTATTCATAAGATCTACAAGAATGATTTCTGTGGCACTTCACAGGTATAAACCAACACAAAGGCTGTTTTAAATGAATAAATATCAGACTTGTACAATACGGCCTGCGTTAAGCTTCCCTCGTGTAACCCACACTTAATATGCAAATGAAGGCAGCAAATCAAATCACAAGGAGGTCTGTGAACAAAGCTGGACTTCTGTCGTGTCTGATGGCAGTAATTTGAGTCTTCAAAGTAAGTCAAAGCGGTGCGGTATGATTCTCATCAGACAGAGCGCTCTTTAAAATGCTAATCTGAGTATGCCTCAACAGTGAGCATACTGGGTCTCTATGGCAGCACGAGTGTGGCGGAGGCCAAGCTTTCCTCTCATTCATTTTTAAAAAGCGAGTCCCTTTATTATAAACTACCAGAGTCAATCCTGTATAAACGAGCATACCCTGAGGCTTTGTATAACTTTGTATAACAATATACAAAATCTGTGACGGCTATTGGCTGAATGAAATTTCTAATATAATCTAATATGTAATTTTTAAGGATCTATTGACATAAATGCGATTTAATACAAACAACTTGTCTATAAAAAAAGGGTTGCAATTGTTTGAAGTTTGCAACCTTACTGATCCATGATTTTAATGAATGGGAATTATTTTATAAAAATGTTACACCCGTAAAGATAAAAAAATTCCAAACAAAGCCCAGATAGGTCCAATCGACATTTGCCAAACTTCTCTAACATTTAGTTTTTTTGTCTGTGAGAAAAAGCAACATAGCCACAAAGACAGATCCTGTTGTCGATGGAGTGCAGTGTGTGTGGTTTCCCACCCAACAAGGTTGTTTTGACATCTTCGAGAGCACTTTCCATGAAGAGCTCTGTCGTCCCCATGTCAGATGTCACACCAGAGAACAGCTCGACGGCTCTTGTCAACGCTTACGACATGTTCGCCTGACAGTGACCAAGCCACGGCACTTATCGAAGCACTGTACATAGAAATCAATTATAGAATGATGTCAATTGGTAACAGTTTTAAAGCAGAAAGTGAGGGTTCACTCCAAACTTTACACTTTCCCACAAAATCGTTTTGCCCTGACCTCTAACAAAAGAATATAATGTAAGGTTGTGTAGTAACCTGTGCATGTCAGGCAACCGTTTTTCCAGCATTCCAGAGTTCACACTCCATATGTACACAGCACCGTCTGCAGAGCCAGCTGCAAGATAACTCCCATCCGGACTGCAAAAAAAGAAAGTGAATAGAGAAACAGAGCTTTCATTTAAATAAGCCATACATTTTCAAATAGCTGATTAAACCTAAAGTGATTCCTCCATTAGCAATGACTTGTTTTGTACTGTGTTCATCTCAACAGAAAATTATATGTATGTAAGGATGTATGTATGTATATATCAATCTGGTGGGATTAAAGTTAGCAAAAACAGTTGAAATAATTGTATTATGCCTTACAGTGATAGTTTACCCAAAAGTGAAAATAGTTTTATCATGTCTTTTCAAACATGTATGCTTCTATTCTTCCAAGAATATATGTCGGAGAATGTCGGTTACCTTACAGGGAAGCTATCTATTAACTTATTGCCGTCAATTCATATATGTGAATGGGTACGGTCAGTGTGCGGTTACCAAAATCTTCAAAATATCTTCTTTTGTGTTCTGCAGAAGATCAAAATCAAACAGATTTGAAATGAAATGGTAAAAGAATTGTAATTTTTGGGTGAACCAGCCCAACTGAAATGAATATGCTCTGAATAACTACTGCCTATATGCCACTAGGTATGGAAAAATGTTGAAAGATAAAAGCCTTGATGAACGCCCAAAGGAACCATTAGGTGTCTGTTTGTAGCTTTCTCTTCCCTTTCAAGTGCACATGTCAGACCCAGCCGTGAAAAAAGACACCAAAGCCACAGTGCATTTTGGACTTACTGTCTCCATAGAAACTGTATATGTCTATGCTGGGAGGCGCAGAGGCGCTAAAAGACTCATCTGTAATACTCGTTTCTCCTCTTACATCAAATGGAGCATGTTGCGTTTATTTTCTAACAATGCAAGGAAAATTGCAGGGTCAGATTGTGCATGAAAACATTGACAAAATGTTCTCTAGAGGTGTGAGCACTCTCTGTTTTATGACTTTAATAACAAATGAAGCCAAAACGAAGCAAAACCTACCATTTTGAAAGCTATTTTTCTTTTTAATACAGCATCTAACTCATCTTACATTTTACAAAGGCTAGTGTTGTTAATGGATTCATGATTCTATTTAGCAATGAAAAGGTAATTATATCTTTCATGAAGAAAAAAGGAAAATGGAGTACAAACGGGGTTTTAAAAGTCACATGTTTTCTAGACGGGGGGAAAATCCGGGAAGCCAAAAGCCTGTCCATGTGATTTTAAAGGAATTGTTTGTTTGAATGTTTCTGTTCCAATATTTTCCATGAAAAAAACTTTATAAATGTTACAAAAAAGAATGTTTTAAATGACCTCTTCTTAAAATGAATATAACATTTATATGTCCATCTAATCCATTATTTGATGTGGTGCATACCATATACAAGACTCCTGCTAACACATTAGAAAACAAGAGAAAGAAATTAAATGCATCTCGGCAGCTGTATCTATCCACGTGGTCACAACCTTTTCCTGTTCATTAATGTGGAAAGATTGAATTTTCTATCTCTGTTTAAATCCGCATGACCTCTACAAACACGGAGATAAAAAGTCAAGAGATTGAGGGTTCATTTAGATGTCAGGAGCCCTTCAGCAGAAAAGCAGACATCACACTCAAATGAGATACACAAATAAACTTGATACAGATGGACGATGGTTGTTTGTGCCCTGTTCGTTCCGACTCACCTAAAGATGGCCTTGGTGCTGTCGCTTCCACATTTGAAGCCCTCCGCCCTAACAACGACATAGAATAATTATAATTAACCAAAAAATACATTGTTTTCTTTAAATGACTTACCCTCATACAAAAACTAGTGTACACATCTCATTTCACATCTTGCGTGTCTCAAAAACAATTCTGAATGCCATTACATGTGAAGTTTTCTCATCTACTGTATGTTTTTGCTTAAAGAAATATTGTGTTGCTTCAGAAGACAATCATTATTTAAAGTTAATTATGGACAAAAATCTATTTTTCTTTGAACTACTAGAACTTTAGGAACTTATAGTTGTTTTAGTTTTGTGTGTTTATTATAACATATTTTGTTATCATGTTTCTTTGCATTACACTACAAGTTTTCTTTCAGATGGTGTTTAACTGTGATATCACAGTCCATAATTTAAACACAGACAAAAAACCTTATAAAAACAATTTCTGCCTACTGATGTTTTTTGCGGGTTTTAAATAAAAAATCAAGTGCATTGTGTATGGATGAAGTTTTAAACATTTTTAAAATGATGTGCCGCTTTCAGAACTGCCACATGCATAAAATACGTATGTTTCCATCATGTAGACTGGTATTTTTATTATGAATGTCTGGACTTACCATCAGGAGTTTAGAAAATATAAACACAGTAACAGTCTATATAACCTTGTCTTAGGTGTGAGATTGCTGATTTCTACCTGTAAACCACTCTGTCGTTGCTGTTTCTCAGGTCAACCAGCTGTAGGCTGTTATCTCTGGAGCAGCTGAGCAACTGCCTGTGATCTGGGCAGAGGTCCAATGATGTCACACTTCCCTGAAGAGGCACTTCCTGTGTGCAAGTCGCTGCCCTGGTGAATACAGACAAAGACATATAGAAAGTTACTTATTCAATATTTATAACTGTCCTCTGGCTTCAACTATTTCTGTCTTGTATTTTAGGAAAGATCATTTTAAGTACAGTGATGCTGAGGATTCATCTGTCTAAAATCTGGCAACAGCAGTGCTCTCTAGAGTGTTCAAGCAGATTGATGTCATGATGATTTGTCTCATGACACTATGAGGGATTGACTTGTGAAGACAACAGAGGGAACAGCAGAATTCCAGCCTAGGGGCCCATAGTCTTTCTATTTAACTGTAAAAATATATCATCCTTGATTCACCCTTATATCATATTAAACCTGTATAAATGTTGTAGCCTTCTTTTCGAAAGCTGAAAATAAGGGAAGATATTTCGAAAAATGTTGATTATTAAATAACATTCCAACATTTCTCAAAATAACTTATTTTGTGTTCCAAAGCAAAAGGAATCATGTATAGATGTTGATTAACATGATGCATAAATAAAATATTGTTGAACTATCCTATTTATGTGTATGTATTTTCATTGAAATTGTCACACAAAAAATAAAAACACAATTGAAATAAACAGTCAAAATATTACATGGTAAGAAACGCAGATGTCATAATATAGCTGAAATCCTATTACATCAAGATGAGAAGAGAGACAATTATGTGGGCTGACGGTTGCTAGGAGACAAGCGAGCAGTCGGCTCCTTGGCAGCTGAAAGCTGCGGTTGCCGGGAGTGAATGAGACATGTCAAGGACTGAGTCGTGGTGTAAATAATGCCACATTTTTATCTCCCAATGCCGTCATCTCTATTGTCCTTTACACTCGCCACTGTGCTTTGTAACCTAAAATTCTTAATTCTACATGTGTTGAATTTAAGTAATGTCAAATGTATATTTTCCAGTAAGACGAAACTTTTAACAGGGCTATTTTCTGTTTTCCCTTAATAACAGATTGTTTATTTAGTTTTAAGGCAGGAAAACACATTTAAAAAGTAAATAAACTATGTGTATATTTCTTTAAATGTTAATTGTGTTTTTATGTTTGACTTTACAGTTTAATATTTTTGTTATACAGGGTTTTTCCTTGGTTGGATTTATATTTGCTATGAAATTTTCTGATAATCAATTGATATTTTTTTTCATTCATAATGAATTACATATAATTCGTTTTAAAGGGCCCAAGACACAATACATTTAAATGAGCTACAGTTATCATCAACTTAAATAAATATATCCTAAATCTTCCTAATCACTCTTAGAATGCAAAGAACGGACTTGTGTGTTTTTGTGTTCACAATAAGCATACTATAGTAACCAACGCACTGATGCAAATAAAACGCTGTTCAAGCGCGCACAGCCGGAGTTTTAAGTCAGCATCGTGCGTTTTAAACAGTGTAAAAAGCGCCATGGGTCATCTTGAGCCTTAACACAAAACTGTGCCCAGACACATGTCCTCTTTATACCATGCAATCTCCATGATTATAAAATTACACCAGTCTGATATGTACAGTGCTATTTTATAAGGCCTCTAGCATTGTGCATATATGTTTATTATGCGATTTGCAGCACGCAGTCAAAAGAAAAAAAGAAAAAATTTCAGGAATTACGATGCAAGCTCAACACTGTTGTCTGTCAGACATTGGCGATGGTCGATGCCAGTCTATAAGCTCTACTCTAGACCATGCGTGACAGTAGCAATGACAGACCTTCACTTTACTGAACCATCATGTATTTGCCCTTCTAAAAATACAGCAGTATATTTAATAGAACCCAAAGGATCAAACATATAGCCTTAAGACAAAATCACAACTGGAAAATGAACTTCATGACAAGCATGACAAACGCCTTTGAGCGAAAACTGTCAAGCCGCATGTAAGAAGTTCTGTCAGTCTGACAGAGTTTTTGGATAGACCAATCTTACGCATTATAACCAAAGTGATAACGTTTTTTGATGCCACCACACACACCTGAGGCTACGCTCTTTAAGTCCTTCATGTTAGCAGGACGTGTGATGAACAGTGAGTACTGCTAATTCAGGCAGTGCCAGCTGGCTTCATTATTCACATTAATCATGTGGAAAAAAACAAGACATGTGTGATGTGAATAGCACTATAGCGATTAAGACATCTATTATGATGGGAAAATGTCTTAATCGGATATGTTTACAGGCACAACAAAAGCCTGATTGTTGAAAACAATATGAATAAGAGATAAACAGGATGTTCTCCTGTTAATACTGCTATTTCAAAGTCTGTTGTAGGTGGCACACATGCTAGCAGGTGGCCCTATGACTGTTGCTCACAATAGTTGCTTATGGGTTGTAACGGTATTAGATTTTAACGGTACACTGATAATGCTGTAGATGTACCGTAAATTACTGTACAAATCAACAGTAAAATGTTTTATTTCTATATTTCAGAAAATTGCTGCAGTTCTTAATCCATTCTGGGTCCTTTTGATTGAGGGGGAAAATATTACAAAATTTTTGACAGCCTGTTAACTTGCTTTAGCTTTGCTGTATATGATATAATACTGTATATGCAATAATACAGGGTCGCTTTATTTAAAAAAAAAAGTTTCCTCCAGGTTTTATCTTGCCTTGTGTTACTTAGTAAACTAGTTGTAGCACTTTTTCAACAATTGTTATCTCTGCTATTTACTGTTTTGGATCAAATTGTCCATTTAATGCACTTACTACTAAATGTACATCAGTTTTATTTTAAATTTATATTATTTTAAATATTATTATTTTGATAAGTTTAAGTGTGTCATGATTCTGCCTATCTTGGTCATGTTTTTCCTGATTTTGGCAGAGTCATGGCAGATCTGTGTTCTGTGTGAGTGTCACATGGCATTGTTTAGTTTTGAACGTGAACACGCGAGGAGGACGAGCTGTCAGTTGCAGCATCTGAGAGCGAGCTGCCAGCGTCGGACCCGGATGACGCGCTGCACCTGCCGCTTCCGGGCGGTCAGGGGGCGGGCGTATCCGGATCCGCCAATGGCGGCTGTGCTTTCCCGGGCCGCGAGTATTGGGCGAGTGTACGGCCCCGCCTGCACCCCAGTGCTCGTGGTTGGATTATTGGTATGTCGGGGGCGCCCGGAGCAATAAACCCGCCCCACCCCGATACCAAATGTTTCCGGGAAGTGCAAAACGAGCTGTGTTGATCGGGAAGGCTTCATTATCTCGTTGCGCAGGGAGGGGCTGTTTTGGAGACGCTACGTAGAACTTTGCCCAGAAGTTCTCTGTGGTGCAGTAGCAGAAGGAGGTTCATATCCCTCCCCGGCGTGGATCGGCCGCTGGAAGCCGCCGTAATCCTGCCCATCATTTGCTCCCAAACAGCTCCGCCCCTCCGCACCGCCGGCTCCGGTATGAGCGCCCCCTGAACAGCTGGCGCCCCGCAGAACATCGGCCTCGCGGAGGTAGGCAACTCCATCCCGTCAGTAGCTGCCTAAAGCGGTTACTTTGACGGGTCTCACCCAGGGTGTCTCCTTCCCTGGGTTTCTGCAGCCACAGTCACTCTCCACGCGACGGTGCGCGGCTAGCAGATGTGGTTCCCAGACGTATGCGCCCCTCAGGGGCGCATCGGTCTGCGGGCCAAGGAGGCATGTCGAGACCAGCTGTCCCCCCAGGGTCCCACCCTGGCCGGCCGCTGGTCTCGACAGCCACGAACCACCCGCCGTGGCTATGGTGAAGCAGATCGGCCCTCTGATGCCTCTGACGGGTAAGTTGCCAGCCTGGCCGGCTGTGCACTCCATCACGATGGCTGGAGCGTACGATCCGTCTCGGCTCCTCGATCCAGGTCGCCAGACGCCCGCCCAAGTTCCGGGGATCCTCTACACTTCGGTGAGAGCGAGGAGTCTTCCGTCCTTCGGGGCGAGGTCGCCACCCTTCTGGCAAGGCCGTGTTCGAGCCTGTCCCACGAGCCGAGATGTCCCCGGGATTCTAAGCCCCTACTTCATCGTGCCCAAGGAAGGCGGAGGTCTGCGCCCCATTCTAGGTCTACGTGTCCTGAACAGGTACCCCTTTTTAGGTTGCCCTTCCGGATGCTGACGGAGGCGCATCCTGGCGTCAGTCAGGTCCCTAGACTGGTTCGTGGCTATCGACCTGAAGGACGCGTAGTTCCATGTCTCGGTTCCCCTCGACTCCGACCGCTTCTACGGTTCGCATTCGAGGCACGAGCGTACTAGTACAAGTTCCTACCCTTTGGGCCCTCCCTGTTCCCCCGGGTCTTTATGAAGATCACGGAGAGCACCATCGCCCCCCCCCGGGAGCGAGGAGTGCAGATATTGAACTATCTAGACGACAGGCTCATCCTGGGTCACTCGCCAGAGACAGTCGGTATACACAGGGACCTGGTGCTACGGCACTCAGCCCAACTGGGTCTTCGGGTCTCCGAGAGAGGAGCCAACCCTCCCAAGTGTAGGGGATCTCCTGTCTCGGAATGGAACTGGACTCTGTCACTATGTCTGCACGACTCTCAGATGGGTGTGCCCAGTCAGTGCTCGAGCGCTTGAAACATTTCAAGTGCCCCGC
The DNA here is from genome assembly GCA_033220385.1 of Triplophysa yarkandensis. Classification (NCBI taxonomy): domain Eukaryota; kingdom Metazoa; phylum Chordata; class Actinopteri; order Cypriniformes; family Nemacheilidae; genus Triplophysa; species Triplophysa yarkandensis. Next base: position 7,309,229 of record CM065675.1, read on the forward strand.
GGTCCCCCTGAAATTATTTCAGAGACTCCTGGGACACATGGCATCCTCGGCCGGAGTAATTCCCCTCGGGTTGATGCACATGAGACCGCTACAGCACTGGCTACAGAGTCGGGTTCCGAGGACGGCATGCACAGGCACCAGGCGGATCGTTGTAACGCCTCTGTGCCATCAGACTCTAGTCCTTGGTCTTCAAGACCTTTTACCAGCGGGAGTACCGCTCGGGCAGGTACGAGGCATGTTCTGGTACCTCAGACGCCTCCCTGCAGGGCTGGGGTGCAGTGTGCAGCGGGCACGTAGCGTCGGGTCGATGCACAGGTCCCCGCCTACGCTGGCATATCAATGCCCTAGAGCTGTTGGCAGTACTGCTGGCCCTCAAGAGGTTCAGGCCACTCATTCAGGACAAACACGTCCTTGCTCGGTCGGACAGTACAACAGCCGTTGCGTACATAAAATAACCAAGGTGGCATATGCTCCAGGCTCCTCATATGGAGTCAGCAGGGGGTGAAATCTCTGCAAGCCGTTCATCCCTGGTGCTCTGAACACGACAGCAGACATGCTCTCGCGCCGGCCAGGAGAATGGCGGCTCCATCCCCGCGCTGTCCAGCTCATTGGGAGCACTTCGGTCAGGCTCAGGTAGACCTGTTCGCCTCTCCGGACTCCTCCCACGCCCGCTCTGGCATGCCCTGACCGAGGGTCACCTCGGCACGGATGCCTTAGCACACAGCTGGCCGCGGGACAAGCGGAAGTATGCCTTCCCCCAGTGAGCCTCGTTGCACGGGTCCTGTGCAAGGTCATGGAAGAGGAACACCAAGTGATTTTGGTTGCCCCCTACTGGCCCAACCACACTTGGTTCTCGGAGCTCATGGCTCTGACAATCACTCCCCCCTGGCCGATTCCCCTGATGAAGGACCTTCTATCCCAGGGGAAGGGCACGTTGTTGCACCCCAGGCCAGACCTCTGCTCCACGTCTGACCCCTGGACGGGACGAGGAGCTTCTGAGCAGCCTGCCACCAGCGGTCGCAGGTACCCCTGCTCAGGCTAGAGCCCCGATCACTCGGTGCCTGTGCACCTTGAAGTGGCGGCGCTTCTCGTCATGGTGTGCCTCACACGGTGAGGACTCCCGGAGGTGCGGGATCAGTGTCATGTTGTCCTTCCTCCAAGAGGGGCTCGAGCAAAAGCTCGCCCCCCTCCACTTTGAAAGTGTATGTGGCTGCCATAGCAGCCTATCATGATCTGGTGGATTTGAGGCCTCTGGGACGACATGACCTGATCACTAGGTTCCTGAGGGGCTTGGTGAGGGTGTATCCACCCCGGCCGCGCTCTGTACCCTCTTGGGACTTGCCTACTGTCCTGGAAGGCCTGGCAGTCCCCCCTTCGAGCCCCTGGAGTAGACTTATCTTCCTCACTTAACGATGAAGATGGTCCTCCTTGTTGCGCTCGCTTCTATCAAGAGGGTAGGGGACCTACACGCACTCTCTGCGCCCAGTGAGTGCTACCAGTTGGGTTCTGCTGAGTCTCAGGTGATCCTGAGGCCCCGGCCCTGCTACGTGCCCAAGGTTCCCACCACTCCTTCTGGGAGCAGGTGGTGAGCCTGCAGGCGCTCCCTATTGGGGAGGAAGACCCAGCCTCTTCCGTGTTTTGTCCCGTACGCGCCCTGCGCCTCTACGTGGACCGCACGCAGAGCTTAGGAGCTCTGAGCAGCTGTTGTCTGTTACGGAGATCAGTAGAAGGGGAGGGCTGTCTCTAAACAGAGAATGGCGCACTGGATGGTAGACGCAAAAACAACAGCGTACCAATCTCAGGTGCGCCCGTGCCCGCTGGCGGTAAGAGCCCATTCCATAAGGAGTGTGGCCACCTCGTGGGCACTAGCGAGTGGCGTCTCTCTGGCAGACATCGTAAAGCTGCGGGCTGGGCTACACCCACCGCCTTGGGAGGTTCTACAACCTCCAGGTGGAGTTAGGTCTCTACTCGGGTCTTGTTAGGACTTGTGGGTGTATGCCTGCGAAAGCGCCGTCTCCCCTACGTAGGTGAGCAAGAGCGCTCCTCTTAGCCTCCCCACCCCCCCCCCCCCCCCCCTTCAGGGGTGAGTATAGGCAACCTATCCTTCACGAAGCACACCCCACAGTAGCCGGCCGAACGGAGCGGCCGCGGCTGCTGCACCAGTTGGTGAAGTTGTGCTTCCGTGTGAAGCGGCTCCCCGACACAACCCCCTTTCAGTCACAACGTCTCGTTTCCTCCTTCAGGGAACCTAGGTTACCATACGTAACCGGAGACGGTTTCCATATTCCTGGACTGTTTTTACATGCGTATGAATGGAAAACCAAAGTCAAGTGTGACCTCTTTATTCCTCTAACCTGTAGCTTAGTGGTTAGTGCATGGCGCTAGGGTTATGGGCTCAATCCAAGGAAATACACATACTTAGAATTAAACGTAAAGCATAAAGCAATGTCAGTCACTTTGGATAAAAGCTTCTGCAATATGCATAAAATTGTAGCTTTAGTCTTTTTAACTGACACTTCCTGCTGACTTTATTAATGTGATCAACCCCATCAAACATGTGGCCGAGCATTGATCTATATCACTTACACACAGTTTCATACACGTATGTACAATACCTTTACCAGTAAAATAACACCAACACTAAAAGTGAGAGAGAGACAGATCTGGGCTGTTATATTGCAAATTGACACCCTTTCGTATGATGCATTGTACAAAATGGAAATTACTCATGACAAAACAATGATAATATGATAATACAAGCTGTAATCTCATTAACTGGCTGTACGTAGTTTCTGGGAGGGCACAGGTTTTTTAAGGACAACAGTGTTGTGTAACAAATTTAAATAAAGTATGAAAAACACTTAGTAGCAACTAAATAAGATATTCTTAAGCACGTCTCTTTATTCCTCTCATGGTTATATCTGATTTCAGATTTACTTGTCGCTAATAAGAAAATTATAGTGCATGGACAGTACAAAACATGATAAATAGTCAAAAAGGCCATTATTGAAAAAAGGGATAAATAGTTAAGAAATGGTCATTTATAGTGATAAATAGTAATAAATAGTGATAAATAGTCTCAGGGCATTATAACCATAATACTTTCTTAAATATATGTTGCTATAATATCTTTGTTCTTACCTGCTGTCCCAGAAGCGTATTTTTCTGTCATAATGGCCGCTGATGATAAGATATTCTAAGCACACAACATCACTACAGAATGATAAAACTTCAATGGTTTGGATGCCTGAATGAGAGTAAAAAATTCTAAATGAGTTAAACAAGTACAACTAATTAATGCTAGTATTCTGAAATTTGACATGGACACAGAGAATATAAAGTCACATGTGCTAATGGATTGTGTATGCGTAACTCAGTCATATATTGTGTATTGTGACCCTTACACGCTGCACGCTGAAGGTCCCAGATCCTCACAGTTCGGTCGGCACTGCCTGTCACCACCTGTCTCTGACTGTACTTAAACCTGGCTGCTGTCACTTTACGAGAATGACCTGTCAATGTAACCTGAAATGACAAAACAAGGCCAACAATAAGAGACCAAGTAAAATAATGAAACCAAAAAGGAAGTCTGTAATGGTAAGATTATAGGCTTACATGAAAATAAACGTAAGAACCCAAACCTGACATACCCAAACAACTCTATAAATATATATGCATTAAATTTATGTTAAAAAAATATAAGATTGTGTTTATCTTTATCTGGAAAGTACGAAATAGGAAAATGTTCTTAAAATATGCTCTTATTGCTTCATCATGAATATTTCACGTACTTCTTTGCATAGGTAATCTGTACTTGTTTTTATGATATGTGCATTTTATTTTTGTCAACTTTAATTCTCATTTGATGTTATCCTAAATAATGCATACGGTGTCTTTAAAAAGTATTTAGACCCCTTCATCATGTATCTATAAGTTATTGCAATTACATGAATTATTAAAATGTATTAATATTAATATTTAGATTGATAAATCAAGAAGAAATATAGTTCCTTTTCAGTTAGTTATATTATAGAACAGTTCAGTTTTTGTTCAGAAATATTCACACAGGGCAGGACGTAAAGGTCTGTAGAAACACTTCACAAAATAGCAGTTTCAACGTGCAAATGTTACAACAGAAACCTGCTCAAGTTTTTTGACACCTATCATGTGAACAGACAGAGGGAGAACAAGGACTTGCTACTGTTAACGATCGCATATTTACATTTAAAACCATGGAAAGTACGGACGTGAAATAGAAGTAACGTATTCTTGGTAAATTGCTTTTTTAAATTCTCTCTGTTTCACTCCCGCACGTCCAGACTCATTATCTATCTCTAATAACAGTGAGACTTTTTATAGATGTTTGCTGCTTTGCCTGCTTAGATTTTAAATTGAAGCGCGAATAAAATTCGAAAAGTTTTCTTCATAACTAATTTCAAATCGTCAAAGCGCCACAGCAAAATGGTGAAAGGCGTGACGATTTGAAATTAGTTATGAAGAAAACTTTTCGAATTTTATTCGCGCTTCAATTTAAAATCTAAGCAGGCAAAGCAGCAAACATCTATAAAAAGTCTCACTGATATCTGTCTCATCAGATGATGCTGTGCTGTAATTCAGAGAGACAGGCCCAAACATGGGAGTGGGTAAGGGGAGAGCTCTGTTACCTTGGGAACGCTGTCATCCAGCTTCCAGAATAGAGCTGACTTGTCATATGATGCAGCTAAAATCCGAGTGCCCTGTTAAAGAAGCACAATGACATATCCCACAATGCATTAGAGGAGAAAGCACATCAGAATGAACTGAACAGCCTTACAGGAACAATGTCTAGTCTTACTAATAAAGACGCTTAAGAGACAAAGTGCTCTTAATGCTATAACAGCTCACTCATACAGGCGATTTAAGACTTGAAGGATTGATCTGAAAGATTCTCAAGATCTTGTTCTCTAATTCAGATCAAGAACTGCTTCAGCACTGAAGGGATTGCTTAAAGTGTCATGTTATTGTGATAATGTGTTACCGTAGAGTCAAACTCAATGCTGGTGATGCCTTCATTACTTCCATCTAATGTTCCTCTGTTTTGAAGAGTTCCTGTAATGACACTGAAGCATGTTAAAACCAACCAAAAATGAATATTCAACATTTCTGCCGTGGGTTCGGCTGAAAGGCCTATCCTACAACATTTGGCCAAAACACATACACATGATCCTGATGGTAAATTTTACAGGGATGGAGTTATTATATTGCTAAGTGGTTGCTGAAGTGTTCTGAGTGTATTGTAGCAATGCATACTTGTTAATTTTTAGATTGTTTAGGGTGATTGCTTTCTGATTTTAACTGAAAATACTCAACTATAAAGTTATTAATGGTTTTAATGGTTATTCTGTAACCTTATTCTGTTAAATAATTAGCCAGCAAAAACTGAAGCAACATGACATCTCTGGAGCTGCTTGATATCAAGTTTATGTATCATATAAATTGGTTTTGAGTTTGGAATTTGGTAAAACAAAAAACACTACATTTGATTAAACAATCATAATAAAACATGCTTTTTAACATTACTGAATTTAGAGCAAAGGACAGGATGTGGTGTTATGTTTTTCAGTGGACTGCCATCAGGTGGTAGTTACAAGCAGTTACAGTTTTAATAGTTTTAATGAAATTTAAATATTTAAATGCATCAACTACAATTTAAAATAAAAAAGTAATAACTGTTCAAACCAAACTGTGAAGTACCGGCTTCAATGTCCCACAGTTTAACAACTCTGTCAGTGCCACCTGTAGCCAGCAGGTTTGAACTGGTGCTGAACCTCACAGCATTGATTCCCAGCTCATGAGCATCCTAAAAACATAAGGATCATAAAATGTGATTTATTGCAAAGTTATTCCAACTGATTTATCTTACTGTATTGAGATTGACATTTGTATCAAGAAATAGCCCAGACCAAATGCCCAGCCAGTAAAGTGAAAGATAATACTTCTGTCTCATGCAGTTACTTTGATTTATAAACTGGTATTAAAGTATTACCTAATTCATGAACCGCGATATTAACATGATATTAAAGCCCATATAAAATTAACCACGATATAACTCTAACTAATCAACATTTTGTTTGTAGTTACACCATTTGAACCACAAACTGCTCACGGTCTCACCACAATAACCCTTAACTGTGCCTCATTCCGAAAGCTGCTTAAATAAATACATTCTGATTTAATAAACCTCAGTGATGCATCCGACAAATGTCGCTATAAGATTTGTAGTGAAAATATTACTCAAATCATAATTAATCCATACATTTTTATTTTCTTAAATTATAGCATAAATTAATCTACATCCATGGTGTTCTTTTCTTTAGAAAATGTCAGATAGTATTGAAATGAAGTAAAAGTCAATCAATTTAAATGTCCACTACTACTACCTTCCTTAAATGCCACATTCATATAAGATGACATGTAAATGGTAATCCAAAACATTTTTAACATGATAAGACAGCATCATGCATACATTACTTTTAATTTTAAGGAATTTCCATTTGTACCTTTATAAAAATACTAATTTTGTGTTATTTTCACACTCTGAAACTGAAAAATAGGAACTTAGGTGTTTTAATCATTTACACAAGCAGAGATTGGTTTTTCCTTTACATTCAAGTAGAAAAGAAAACTGTAAACGATAATGCATGCCAATAATTTGTCATGGATAATCCAGCAAATATGAGATGTTTAATGTCCTTCTAAGGCTTAAACATACTATTGTTTAGAAATGTAACTCAAATTAATCCCAGAAATGCACATGATAAACAGGCAAAACAAATCAGCTTCAACATGATCTCCATTTAAAGGAAGTGGTCACCCATCTCCATACCACAGCGAGTTCTAGTTCCTGGTGTTAGCTATTCAAATGAAAATGAACCTCTGAACCGAGTGACTGCACATAACAGAGCTGCAGTGTGCTACAGAAAGAGACTTTCACAGCCACACATAGACGCTTTGTTACATGACAGCCACACCGTCCATAGACTACCAGTCACCACTACAGGAACTTCTCTTTTACAGACATATCATACATGTTACTATTTTCTTTAACACCAAAAATGTTTCTTGTTGTTGCCCTAAGCCTGAGTTAGATAAATGTTAAAATGTTAATGTATTCACAAGCGTTCTTCTTACTGTGTATGAATAGTTCTTTTCCACTGGAGATAAGTTTTTTTAAATCGAAAGCGCATTATGTTTACATTACATTTTTCTTCATATGAAGATGAATGTTGTATCCCCATCAACAGGGTACATTTAGTTTCTATTTCTCAAATGATCAAGACCAGACTGAAAGTCATCATGGAATGCAAACCTCACTTAATCTTATGAGAATGATGAATCATGTTTTGAGGAACTTATTTTGATGATGTTGAATACAGTTACACGCACCAGTGCAAAGATTGCCTTAGTCGGTACTCTGGCTGCCAGACAGACACTTCTCGGTATATAGCGATCTTCCTCTGAGCTGCACACTGATCTACCTCTTATCTTTCTTCTGGAAACAACACACAAACACAGGTTCAAAAATACCTGACAAAACCATGAACTGTAGGCTTAAAAAGGGAGTAACAAGTTAAATGTTATTTATCAAAGAATCATGTTTTTTTAATTCATTATAATTCCAGACATATTATTAATATGATTCATATGAATATGCAAATATGAACTCAATAACCCATTGTTAAAGGCAGATGTTTAAACTTGTGTGTGCGTGTGTGTGTGTGTGTGTGTGTGTGTGTGTGTGTGTGTGTGTGTGTGTGTGTGTGTGTGTATGCGTGCGTGCGTGTGTGTGTTGTCCACATCACAACACTGTCTTTTGTGTCTGGGTGAACTAAGTAAATAATTCTTGTGAGAGACTTTTGTGTAAGGAAAACTTACTCAAAAAGACCTTTTAGAGAATTGATGAAACGTGGGGATGTAGCAGAAGCGGACCTAAGAAAAAAACATAGCATTACATTAACTATGGGAAATCATAATATCGAGATTGTATAGTAACAATGAGGGGTTTTCCATACAATATATTACAGCTACATATGTTATAAGCATATTCATTCATTAACATTTTTAACAATTCTCTTTGAAAAGGGAAAAGGTCATAAATAGTTTAAGAACAAACCGGTTGGAACACATAGACTATTGCAGGCTCACATTGTGTTTGCATGTCAATATATTACATATTTGTCTCATGTGCACTTTTGTTCACATGCACATACACTTTTTGTGCTGTTTTGTGTATAATAAGCTAATTTCTAATAGTTGTAAGTGAAATGTTGGGCTTTCAGGATACTGTTGAATGAACCTGTCTATACAATATCCTAAAACATTCCTATACAGCCGAATTAATTATACTGAAAGAACATGAATCTGATAACTGTGTCTCTGAAGAGTTCTTTAAGATAATCACCTTAGTAGTGGTCTGTGGGTTCTTTCCAAGCCCTTTGAAGTCTCATATTTTGGCAATGGTTTGGGTGGTGACATATTTCTAGCTGACTCTCTGGACAAAAACAAAACACAGCAATGATGAAATCAATTCGTTTTTAATAAATAAAAAAGTAAAAGTCAAGCGTTTCATGGAATCATTTGTAGAAAGATAAAAAACATTAATGACCTGGTCTTTTCTCTTCGCCTTTACTTAAAAAAAACTATTAAAGTGATAGTGAGAATTCACCCAATAATACAATTTATGTCATCATTTATTTACCTTTGTGTCGAACAATCTTTCTTCTGCAGAAAACAAAAGAAGATATTTTAAGAAAAGTTAATAACCAAACATCATAGGCACCTATTTACTTCTTTTGTATGAACACAAAACCAATATGAATGGGTGCCAGTTACCAACATTCTTAAAAATATCTTCTTTTGTGTTCTGCGGGAGGAAGGAAGTCATACAGGTTTGACAGGTGAAGTATAAACAGCAGTTACTCACTCATCAACATTAACTTTTTTACAGGCAGCCATCTGAAGCTCCTTGTGTATACTGGCTTCTCTGGCCCTATGAATAAAAACAACATGATTTAAATGGATGTGTTGTGAATAAATTGAGCACAATTTGCTTGAAAAATAAAAAAGACTACATCATTTTCCTAAACCCCAAATTATTTGTATTCGGGTCAGATTAAATCAAAATTATTTGTATTCGGTTCAGATTAAATCAAAATCGTGGGTGACGTTCACTAACAGTAATGTACATTATGCATATTTATCTGCACATTTGAACTTCTCACCAAAACCTAATTCACATTTGTTGTAAACCGTTTTTTAACATTAATAGATTCTAAAGTATTCTAAATCAGGCATCATGTACCCCAGGTTTGTGGTCTGCAAGGAGCAGCTCCATATAAAGACATTAACTTAAAACAGCCCTGTCCAGAGAAATGTATAACTAAATATTTTAGGATTTTTACCCATTCTGCAATTCTGCAAAAGACTTTCCCCACAGTTAATGCAGAAAACACAAACAAAATGTTCAGATTGCACAAGTGCACATTTTAGGATGTTCAATGATTATTCTCAATTAATCCAATCCAGAATTAAAGGTTGCAGTTACATAATACACCTCTGTGTTTTGTCCATATAAAGTAAAACGTAGGGTTGAGCGATATAGGGACAATTTATATCACATTATTTTCTGGAAAAATCACATTTCAAAATTTTATCCCGATTCTTTTTCATGTTTGTTTAAGAATAGTTAACAAATTACAAGGCTACAATCCTGCCAAACTACTGTTCTCATATAAAATACAGACTTTACGATATGTTTAGAGAATATTTTAATCAGGTTAAGATGTAACACAAGTGCAATTCTGCACAGTGAGAAGAAGCCTTAAATTACAATGAAAGAACCTCGTCACCATAACCAAAATGAACATTGGTTAAACAAATGCAATATTAGTAGTGATAACATTTGTACCAGTTATTTGTCTCATTCAAAACACAGCCACCGCCTGAGTCACATGTGTTAACAGATAAAGTGTCTACATAGCAGTCTTCTGTCAGAGGCATCTTTTGATGTTCACATGGGAAGTACACGAAGAAACCCATATTAAAAACACTGCCACCTCTTTATTCGTTTAATGTCATGTAAGTGAGAGAGATGCAACCTGAGAGAGATAGAAAAAGATGGGCGAGAGATGCCCTGAGTGTCAAAATGCTCAGTGCAACGAGCTGATGAATTGATCTGTTTTCCTTCATTGTCAGAATCAGAACAAGATTTATTGCCATGTCTGCTTGTACACAAGGAATCTAGTTACAGAAGCTTCCAGTACACAAAGTAAGGTGACAAGACAAGTAACATATGGAACGAAAAAGTAAAAAATAAAAATAAATATGTAAGATAAACACACTGTGGTGGAAATGCAATGTTACTGATTGCATTGCTTATTCTCACTGAATCTACAAGCAGTATATACAGTCTTTATAACCTGGCAACATCTAACAGGGATGTAGACAAATCAATAAAACATACAATATTTAGAACCAATACGGTACAGTTTCTTTAAGACCCTTTGATTTTATAGAAACTGGGAATCTACTTTTTCAACCACAAATTCCAGCCTAGCATAAAAATTTGTTTATTAATTCCAATACATCAAGTGATAAGTGAAAAAATAATCAGTTTTTTCTGGCAGAATATTTTGAAAAAGTTAAAATATTTCCATTGATTAAATATACCTGTGTATTTCTGTGAATATATATCGATTTTTTACTTATCTGGCAGACAGTGAAGAAAAAAGCATTTGATCCAAAGGTAATTTAATATGTTTGTCCACTGACAATAAATTCTTCAATCTATAATCATTATGGTTGGTTTATATTAAAAGTGAGAGAGAAAAAAAACGACAAAAATATTAAGAATAATACATGTTGAAAAAGTTAAGAAACTAATTTGAATTCTAATGAGTGGAAAAAGGACAAACCCGATTCCAAAAAAAGTTGGGACACTGTACAAACTGTGAATTATAATATGATGACACATATGACATATGATGTGGAGGTTTAAATATTTTATTCTGAATACAACATAGATGACATATATAATGTTTAAACTGAGAAATGATTATAATTGTAAGGGAAAATAAGTTGTTTTAATTAACAGATCTCAAAAAAGTTGGGAGAAAGCGATTTTTACCACTGTATGGCATCCCCTCTACTTTTTATAACAGGCTGCAAACGTCTGGGGACTAAAATGGGACAAGTTGCTCAAGTTTAGGAAACGGAATGTTTTCCCATTCTTGTATAATACAGACGTGCCAACTATTTTCTATGGTTGAAAGATCTGGACTGCAGGCTGGCCATTTCAGCACCCGGATCCTTCTTCTTTGCAGCCATGATGTTATAATTGATGCAGTATGTGGTCTGGCATTTTCATGTTGGAAAATGCAAAGTCTTTCCTGAAAGATGGGAGCATATGTTGTTCTGGAACTTAGAATTACCTTTCAGAATTTATTGTGACTTTCCAGAGGTGTAAGCTGCCCATGCCACAGGTGGTGCAGTGACTTTCCAGAGGTGCAGGCTTCTGAACTGAGTACTCATTACAACTTGGGTCTTCCTTGTACTCTTTACATTTACATTTATTTATTTGGCAGACGCTTTTATCCAAAGCGACTTACAGTATTATCTACTAGTCAATCATCACTGCAGAGCAATAAGGTGTCTTGCTTAAAGACACATCAGTTATTGTCTGCTGGCCCTGGGACTTGTACCCGCAACCTTCTACTTACAAGTCCAACTTACTAACCACCAGACTGACCCCTGTCGTCTGTAGTATGGATGACATACGGTCCCAGTTTTATCAAAATAGAATTTCACGTTTTCACTTGTCTGACCAAAGAACAGTTTACCACTTTTCCAGAGTCCATTTAAAATGAGCCTTGCTCCAGAGAAAACGCCTGTGCTTTTGGATAATGTTTAGATATGGCTTCTTTTTTCACCTACACAATTTTAACCGGCAATGGCGGATGGCTCGGTGGATTGTGTTCACTGACAATGTTTTCTGAAAGAATTCCTGAGCCCATGTTTTCATTTCCCATTACAGTAGCATTCCTGTATGTGACGCAGTGCTGTCTAAGGACCCGAAGATCATGGGCATTTTGTATGGTGTTCCGGACTTGACCCTTACGCACAGAGATGGTTCCTGATTCTCTTAACCTTTGTGAGGTGAAGTGACATGACACAAAGTGATGTGACACCAAGTATGGTACACCGAGTATCGAACCAGCGACCTTTGGATCAAGAGTCCAACATTCAAACACCTGGGCCATGGCTGCCCCTGATTGGATGATATTGTTCACTGTAGATGACGATAACTTCAAACTCTTTGCATTTTTTCTCTGAGAAACTCCTTTCTGATATTGCTCCACTATTTTTCACTGTAGCATTGTGGCTATTGGTGATCCTCTTCCCATCTTGACTGCTGAGAGACTTTGGGAGGCTCTTTTTATCCCCAATCAAGTTGCCCATGACGTAATAAGTTGCAAATTGGTCGTCCAGCTGTTCCTTATACGTACACTTAACTCACCCAGCATCTCATTGCTACCTGTCCCAACTTTTTTGGAATGTGTAGCTCTCATGAAATCTAAAATGAGCCAATATTTTGCATGACATTTCGAAATGTCTCACTTTCAACATTTGATATGTTATCTTTATTTTATTGTGAATAAAATATATGCTTATGAGATTTGTAAATTATTGCATTCCTTTTTTATTAACAATTTGTACAGTGTCCCAACTTTTTGAGAATCAGGTTTGTTTTTGATCCCATATCAAGCAGGATGTTTGGCTACCAGATGTCTTTTATACAGATAACAGGCTGAGATTAGTACGGTCTATTAAAGGGAGTATGCCTAATCACAATTTGTTTGAATCACATTTCAACATGGTAAAAGAGCTGTACAAGGATGTCAGGGATAAGATTGTAGACCTACACAAGGTTGGAATGGGCTAAAAGACTACTGCCGAGCAGCATCGTGGGAAGGGGACAACAGTTGGTGCCAAGATTCCCAAATGGAAGAAGCAAAAAACAACTGTCAATCTCCCTCGGTCTGGGGCTCCATGTAAAATCTCACCTCGTGGAGTTTCATTGATCATGAGAAGGGTGAGTAACCACCCCATGACAACACAGGAGGATCATGTCAATGATCTCAAAGCACCTGGGACCACAGCCATGAAGAAAACAATCAGGAACACACTACACCAGCAAGGACTGAAATCATGAAGTGCTTGCAGTGTCCCCCAGCTTAAGAAAGCAAATGTGCAGGCCTGCATGAAGTTTGCCACTGAACATCTGAATGATTCAGAGGAGGACCAGGTGAAATTGTGTTGTGGTCAGATGAGACCAAAATCCAGCTCTTTGGCATAAACTTAACTCGCCATGTTTGGAGAAGGAAGAATTCAGCATTTGACCCTGAGAACACCATCCCAACTATCAAAACTGTCAAACATTAATGTGGAAACATTCTGCTTTGGGGTGATTTTCTGCAAAGGTGACAGGATCAATGCATGAGATCAAAGGGACAATGGACGGGTCCATGTACCGTTAGATCTTGGGCGAGATCATCCTTTCCTCAGCTAGGGCATTACAGATTGGGAAAGGCAAAAAGGATTGGTTTAGGAAGAAGCACATTGACATTTTGAAGTGGCCTAGCCTGCCTTTTTCCTACATTAACCTGAATCCTATAGAAACATCTGTGGAGGGAGCTAAACGGTCGGGCTGCCAAACATCAGCCCAAAACCTCAATTACTTGAAGAGGATCTGGCATGAGGAGTGGGACAAATTCCCTAATAATAAGTGTGCAAACCTGGTGGCCGACTAAAAGAAATGTCTGATCCCTGCGATTTTCAACAAGGGATTTGCCACTAAGTATTAAGTTATTATACTTAAGCGTTAAACATCACAGCATTTATGATAACAATGCATAAAAGTTTATTGCTGTGTATAATTTGTATCCTATTACCCCACTTACCTCACTCTCCTCTCATTCCGGTGGTTCATACGAACAGCAGCCTGCTGTTTAGGTCGAATCATGTCCTCCAGGATGTCAGAACTGCGGCTTTTCTCATTTCTGTAAGTACTGTCCATTTGCCGGTGCTTCTCCAGCAGCGCGTCATAGTTCTGTTTCAAGAGACGGTTCGCTCCCTGCACCTCTACGACATGATCCTGAAGGGTAATGTGTTGTGATGTCACGGCACTGAGATGATGCTGGACCTCATTCAGCCTGGTTACCAAACAAACCCCTTTATGAATAAGACCAATCTATATTAACATTGTGTGTCCTAATTCATTTTGGGTTAGGATTTGGTAATACATGCTAAGCCATTTTGAAAACGTTAAGCAAAAAAAGCAAACATTTAATAATATCTTTTTACTTTGATGTCGGAATGATGAGAGATGAAAGAAACTTTAATCTTTCCTGTTTTTGCATTTGAGAATAAGAAGATTTACTTGGTGTGTTGTTCATCAAGTGTAGTTTCCTTTATCTGTATTCTCTGCTGCAGTTCCACCACTTGGTATGCAAGCTGAATCAGAGAGATCAGAAAGCCAAAAATTCTATTATAAATGGAAATTGTTACTGTATGAGGAATAAACTCTTGGTCTGCCATGTTATACTATGAAATGCATTTTGTAAAGAAGATTTTTCAGAGCAAATGAGATTTTGACAGCAGGTTGGGAGGGGAACTATATCTCTGATTGCAGATAAGAATCAGGTTTTTTCACATGCTTCCTCATAAACGGAACAGTTTCAGAGCAGAATCAAGAAATGCTAGAACTGGTTATGCCTGACATTCAGACTATCGTGATCTTCTTTATTTTTCCTTAAGAATTCTCTCCCTTATCACTTTGCAACAAGGTAAGCAGCTGCAAGCTTGCAGGAGAAAACAACAGAAGTCAAAACAGGCGACAACTTGTATTTGATCGGATAATCTACCTTAACTGACTTCTTCTGAGACTGTCAGATACATTTAAGATATTTCTCTTTTATTGCCATTTCTCTAACCTCGCCAGTGGTTGTCCTCAAAGACTCCAAAGAATCCAAAGATGAGGTCCTGCATGGAACACAAAAATAAATCTTAAAGATTTTCTTGAGATCAATATAAGAAAGAAATTGCTTCAGAACATGAACACATTAATTTTGGTAAAATGGCTTAAAATGAATAAATTATATAAAAAAATATATAAAAGTACTGTGGGAAAAACCATGATACAATTCAGTTTTAAATGGTTTGATTATATGTTATGGTAATGGTGCATTTATTATCCACTGTATTTATGTGATACTCAAATGTATAAGATCTCAACCTTTTTGACCTTAAGGGTCCCACAAGAATATTGCAAGGCCCCATTCACAATTTTTTACCTAATAAAATATTCTATAGTGTGGAATCTTAAACCTTTAAGAAACTTTAGGGGATTGACCCCTGGTTAAGAAGCACTACTTTACAGAATATTCTCTTTAAAGGAGGGGTACCATAGGCAGTTTCGGTCGACCTTATGTTAAACTTTAGTACCTGTAGTGTAGAATCGTCGTTCATGTCTTTCAACGTAATTGGTGAACTAACACTTACAGAAGAAAGATAAACCTTTGCGACAGATTCCAGAAAAGGCCGATCTCCCGAGGGCGGGCCGTGAGCAGCGGTCATGACCATCCCTTACGAGCGTTTCTCCAGGAATGAACACACAAATGCTCCTGCTCTTCCTTGATCTCTGATTGGTGTGTTCGCACGATTTTATGAGCAAATAGCCAATGTATAACTTGTGATTTACTTACGTCAATAGGTCAAATATTTAAAAAACTTTTGGAAGCCTTTGGCAGTACCGGGGGAGTGTATTGAGCACAGAAATACTCCATCATGCGTCTAACTCGGTTTCAAACATGGACAATGTTGAACACGAGAACTCAACATGTTTAACAGTCTTGAGCCCTTATAAGAATTTAACAACTTGATCCTTTAAAAAAAAAAGATCAGTTGGCAATTGCTTTTAAAGTAATGACCATGTGTTACAATTCACAGTTGAACACCAATACGTGTATGTGTTTCTTGACTCGAATGTGACATTTACCTTCTACCTGTTCCCAAAATGCCTTTGGTTATAAAGGCTCTTTGGTTGGACTTCTCCAGCAGACTGTGATCTATAAAAAATGAAAGAGAAATCATAAACATTATGAGGATAATAAAGTGGCATGATAATGTTTCATAAAATCAGCTAGTGCTTTGTGAAAGCATTTCTTTCATAATTCAGTTTTAAATATCCATGGGTATAAAGTTGTGCACATGTTCTCAACATATAGAAATCCTTTATTTATCATTATTATTTATCATACTTGGCATCAAGTGTGATATATATAATATAAGTGCATTAACAATTATAAGAAAAACTTTCATGTTGCCTTTAATAATTTGCACAAACATATTTAGGCATACACTTTTATTATAACATAACACACAAATAACCACAATAACCTCCTAACAGATAAAGTGACTACAGAATGCCCCAAAATGAGCAAGTTATGTTTAATATCACAACATTTATATTAATAACAGCAATAATAACGCTTACACGACTGTATTATATCCTGAAACACACTCGTTTGGGTCATGTTGCGACGTTTCAGCTGTCTAATAATGTGACGTTTCCAGGTTTCGTTCTGTTTAAAGTTTCTCGACGCAGCCATGATTCTGACGTAATAAAACACAATAACACACGTATGTCCGTGACGTCATGTGGAAATAAAAGACGTGTTTTCCGTTCGCACAGGAAAGTGGTACAGAGTCATTTCTGGTGCAGCTGTGCGCGGCTGTGGCTGTAAACACATGGAGGACGCGCGTCACTCGAAAGTGCTGAAGACGTAAACTTTAATGCGCATCCGCGCAAACCGACCGAAGTCCCGCGAGAGCGAGAAGAGGGAACGGTTTGCAAGAGCAGCTATCGCGGTACTCTGATGTCAAACTGTCGGTCTGCGCAACTGCGCCAGCTTTGATGAGTAGCCACGCCCATTGCCTGTGATGAGCAATGAGCGAGACTTAAATGTAGAAAACAAGGTAGAAACTGTAATTTTATTTTATTTTTAGTAATAATATACAGAAACATAATTGTAATATATGATTATTATGAGAAACATTTACTTTGAAGTGGTTTTAACTACATAGTGAAATAAATCATGCTATTTATTGTATAACCCTTTTCCAATTGATAAAATTCTATGGTGATGTTTTAAATATTTTCATAAATAAAAATTAGATTTTATTCCATGAAACATAACTGGAAAGACTTTTTTTAAGTATAAAGAAAAATACATAAAACCCACACGCAACAATATTTCAACGTTTAATATTAAAATAAAATGTAAACAGCAGATTAAAAATATATTTACAAAGAAAGCCTTAAAAGCCAACTAAACACTCAAGTGAAAAAAAAGATTGCACATCCACACATTATAAATAGCACACCGGTGACAAGCAAATGGTGAGTCACGGCCTGACACTTACAACATTTCAAAACGTCAGTGTTTTTCTGGGAACACTCAACACAACGCAACACACCTCATAGTCAGGTGATGGCATGAAATGGTGCAGAACTACAAAAGCTGGTTTCAAACCAAAAGAACTTGAACGCAGACCTCAGTACACAATTCATAATACAAGCTGTCACGTGTCGAAATAACACTGTTTTGAAAAGTACATTTCTCCTGATAGTCTTTGATGACAAATTAGTACAAAGTGTATGTGATCGAATACACTCCCGTATTGAAATGTAGTGTACCAAGATTCAGATTAAAAAGTGTATTCAAAAGGACACTCAAATACAACGTGGTACAACGTATTTAAAAGCTTAAAAGAGCGGAAGCCATTCAGGCTTGAAGGTGCTTCGGGAAATATGCCTTATATATTTTGGCAAAATGCTACAATTACAACTAGGCAATGGCAAATAAAAGCGGTTACTCGAGTGTAGCGTTCGCTCCTTTCTCTGTCATTCGCAGCAAGAGCATCTCCGAGTATTTCTCCAGAAGGGCCACAGCTCTGTCATCTCTGAGCTGGCGTCCAGGAGAATCCTCTGGCACGGGACGGTTGCTCCGGGTCGGCTGTGGGCAGAGGGCGTTCAACTCGGTCTGTACACCCACAAACGCCTCCTGCAATATACTCTTCATCTGGTCCTGCTGTTCCGATGACTCTTGCTTGGAGCACAGCTACAGTAGAAGAAAATCACATGTTATTAAATGCTAACAACAGCATACATTCTGTAATACAGAAGTCTTTATCCATTTAAATTTTAAGGCCAATGTGAAATCTAAGATCTTTTAACTACGTTAAAATAAATCCTGTAATTGGTTCCGATGTTATTCAAATGCAGATTTACTGGCATAAAAATAAATATTACCTTGCTGTAAAAGTCGGCTGCTTTATGGATTGTGTGCCACAGTTCATTTACCATCTCCTTACACATCTGGACACTTAATGTTTTTGCGGAAAAGCCTGAAAGACACAAAAATAACAATTGTTCACCATGTTATGTACTGTTTTTTATTTGTACACTTTGCCTGCTGTTCTTTTCAACTTAAAACGTTACAAATCAAAAATGTTTACTAAAAGTGATCTGATAATGAGTAAAGTATCTTCAATATAACTTTTATATTACTGTATATCATTATGTATTTTTTAACTGTACATAATTTTATTCTCTACATTTAACAAGTTATATAGTTTTACATACATGACAATGTCGCCAAATATTTCGTTTACTAGGGCTAGGTTTACTGGGTTTTGAGAACAATTTGGAAATTCAATTTTATATGTATTTATATGATATCAATTTGCTAAAATTTCAATCAGATTCATTATGAATTAGTTATTCGTTTTCCATTTAAATTCATGTTTGTTTTGCAGACGTGGAATCCTTTTAACAAATATGTGTGCTTGTATTATATTGTATTAGACATTTGCGAATAAAGCACCATTTCCATCTGGTGAGTCACTCCCTGCTAAACACTTTGAAAATTGAAATTTTGAAAATAATTGCGCATGTTGTCGTTTTCATTTAGATCTGTCTATGCACTTTACAGAAATGCCCATAATAAATGGTGGTGGAAACAGCTATAGGTGCACTTAAAGAAAAACAGCATATTATGCATGCCAGGCCCGAAAATTTACAATTTGATGTGCTTGTCACAGATATTCGAAGGACAAATTTCGAACAGTTCTATCAGGTTTGTCAAATGAGATATCAGTCTTTGGTCTATGTGTATCTATATGTATTTGCATCCAGGTTTAACCTCAAAGTGCTTTGTAATACCTTTAACATATTTTATGAGTGTTTGATGTGCTACAAGCATGATGCTTGTGTCATTCACTGTATGAAGATATGAGCGCGTTAATTTTCTTTCTCTAGAGTTGCCCTAAGAGTTTATTTCAGGACATTTCACCATTTGGACTGTTGTCACTGAAAACACACAAAAATGGAGACCCGGGGTTTGAGTTCGAAGACTGTAAGCTGAATATAGATTTTAAATGAAAAATGTATGTAAACATATAATTACATGAAACAGAGTTCAGTAGACACAACACACCATACCTGAGTCCTCTTGCACTTCCTCTCTGGTTTCTGTAGACGGCTCGTTTATCGTGTCCGAGTCTGTCTCTGAGATCTGATAAGACGACTGCTCAATTTCACACAGTCCAGAGTTCTTGTTCTCTTGACCACTGGATTCTACATTTATGCAGTTTCCTGCAAACACTTTCAACCCCGTTGACAATCTGTTTGTGCATTTAGGAGTCAAATTCTTCTCAATATTGCTGATCTGCTGTCGACACTCTTTACCCAGTGAACGCATCTCTGTGGGCGTCACCAAAGCCTGTCGACGAGGAGTCTCAGTACATTCCACTTTTCCTTGACGGCTCCTAAGCAACACAGGTGACAAGCTGGCACAATCTGGGGCATTAAGGTCCAACCGGAGAGCTGCCCGGGCACTGTGGTTACCCAGGGCAGGAACGGGCAAAGCTGGTAATTGATGGGAAGAAGGGAACACATTCTCTTTACATTGCTCCCTATTTGAGTCCATAGATGAGGATGGAATACAAGGAGTCTCCTCTTTTCCTACACTGGTCTCCAGGGATGCAAATACATTCATGGCCTCCGCTGAGTTGCTCCGGGACATCTTGGCACAGAAGCTGGCGGTTGGACCCATGTAGCTTTGGCTAGGGCGTGCAACAGATGCCTTGCACACATTGCTGGTGGATTTTGTTGAGTTTGTAGTACTGATGGAATTGTGGGTTTTAGACGGAATGGACTTGTTGGTAATTTCTGTAGAGCAAAAATTTTTTTAAAGAAACATTGATGAATAACTAGAACTAGACCTGGCACACTCAGAAAAAACCAAGAGCCCAGAGGTTTGTAGTCCAAGATAACCAGAACCATTAAGAAGACCATGTGAAATCACTCTGGTTTTGTGGACCCAGAAACTATAAACCCAACAGA
This sequence comes from Triplophysa yarkandensis, assembly GCA_033220385.1. NCBI lineage: Eukaryota > Metazoa > Chordata > Actinopteri > Cypriniformes > Nemacheilidae > Triplophysa > Triplophysa yarkandensis. The sequence continues at coordinate 7,329,732 of CM065675.1, forward strand.
CTTTCACAGACCTCCTAGAGCAGATTTCCAGCGTAACATAGACAAGCTACGACAAGATTTCCGACCAGACACTGAAGAATGTTTCTTGGAGACTGGAGGACAAGATTTCAGAACATTACAAGCTTGAGTGGTTTGGGTAATTGACTTTTTTACATGAAATTATTCTACATAATGTAAAGAACGTTTTGCTAAAATAAATCCTGGGTGTGTTTAATTATTGACTGGTTAAAATAATTTATCGAAATTAAAGGTGCTGTAAGAAAGATGACTAAACAAACAAAAAAAGAGATGCCTCTCCATGCTTGGAAATGCAAAAGTATTAAAAATTAAATTAAAAATTGTTATCCATGGTTTAATAAATTGTTATAAAAGGTATTGATTGGTTTGATTATCTTCTTTTCAAACAATGGCCTTCACTGTGGTATCATTGGTGCTAGCACAGTCAGTGAAATTTTTCCGCATAGTACCGCAAGTCCGAATGCATTTTTGTTCTGATGAAAGCAGCGAAAAAAATATCAGAAGACTGCTTGTAATAAAATGTTTTTGGACCCCATTGACCACGATAGTGAAAAAAACCGTTGTATTTGTTTGTATTTTTGAAGTATGTAGGACTATGGAAGCGAATGGGGTCCAAGAACAATTTGGTTACAAGAATTTATCTAAACATATATCTCAGTGCTAATCTTAAAAAAAAGAACCCGTACAGGTTGGGAAGAACTAGAAAGTAATGGATGCCAGAAATGTTTTTTCTGGAATAACTTTATCCTTTATTTAAAGTTAATTATTACACCTTTAATGGTTAAAATAAAATCTTGATGGTGATATTTTAGTAGGATTTTCACAGGCAGTGTAACGCTTACCTAGGGGATTTTTTTGCCTAATATTGCTTTAATATATGCGTTAAGAAAAATATAACAAAACATATGTGTGTCAATGTATTCATATGGGAGAAAGTAGGTGAAGAAAACAAAAGCTGAGAGACCAAGAAACAGAACATACCTTTTTCTTCACCATCTGCCTTAATGCCACTGCTGTTGCTTGAAAGCTTTGATTTATCCTTTAAACAAGTAAAACATTAACAACAATTGAATCTGACTTGTTACTCGTTTTTTTTGTAAAAATGTAATTGCAGGTCACTTTTCATGCTTGTCCTCATAAGCATTAAAGTCAAATGTCGTAAAACTGACATTCACAACCTCGACAGCTGAACTTGTATATAATTATTATGAGCTTACTGTTGTGAGTCACAGAAGGATGGTTTCAAACATTACCTTATGTACTTTCTCAAAAAAATCAGAATTTGCTTGATATTAAACTTGAAAGCTACAAACTGTAATCAATAAAACAACCCATTAAACACAATTATTTAAAGTAAAGATGAATTAATAGATTAATCATTAACATACTTATTACAAAAAGCCTTTGCAGTAGTCACCAGGCTAAGAAAATAAGCACCCAAAGCAAGCTTCCGTACCTAAAATTTTAAATAAAATATGTATCATGTTTAAAATGAGAGTGTGGAGTAATAGATAACAATAATATGATGCATTTCATAATTAATATATGGACACATTGCTCCTCTGCACACTTTGCATTTATGGGTGAATCCATATTAATGTAAATTCATGGTGTGCGACTGCTTAAGAAAATAGGTTTATTTGTTGTTATAAGTGTTATTTTCTTACTAAATCTTCAGAGGACATGGGTCCTACTCTGGTCAATATTACAGATACGCAATAGATTTAATTAATCGATTAATTACTGACATCCCTACACTGTAACCTGCAATACAATAGCCTAGACATCACCCTCTTAAGCCACAGCTCATGCCCTATTCCTTGCTTAATATTAACACTCACTCACTCACAAAAACAAAACATTACAGAAGTTTATTATATTAAAAATACCATTGTGCTATCCAATGTGTGACGGCTATTACTGGATTCATCTGGTATACTGGGAAGAAATGTCACTGGTCGGGAAACAGCACTGCTGCCGGCTCCGATAGAACTGAAACAACATATAAACATAACTACAGTCTCAGTAACATTGCACTTTATTTTACTCTCTCAAAGGCATAAAAAACGTCATGGATAAAAGATATAAAGCAAACGCTACTGTTGACTCACCGGAAGCGGTTCTGAAATCGCGAGAGGAAGCGTGTGGAGATACTCAGACGTGGATTGAGGAAGTTACTGTCTGTATTGGGCTGCAGGCTGCTCAGATCTGTGTTGAAGTTCTCTGAACAGAGATGTTAGAGAAAATCATGGTGAGATAAAAACCTTAACAGCTCTTCTTTCCCATTTCTTAAAATGTATATTTCTATGGAAGACACCTCACTACATTTTCATTGTTGGAGGACTCCAGCTAGTCAAAGAGAAATATTAAAACATCTCGTACCATTGGCAGACACAGCCAGAGTGTCAAAATGTTGGCGAAGCAGAGTTCCAGATTCTTCTTCATCCTCCTCCTCCTCCTCAACTCCTGAACTTCCTGTTGAGCTCACATGACTGAGAGAGTCTGTGTCCACTGCAAAAACATGACAGGTGGATATTTACTTTAAAGATTTATAACCTTTTAAGTCCTCTTCAAGGTGAAATGTCTTACACGTATATGTCTCTGTCTAAAGCATGTAGTGTGTATTGTAACTCACAGTCATGTGGTTGATCGCTATGCGAGGCTGGGCTCTCAGCCGAACAAGCACTATCTGGGCTTAGCTCCTCTTCCTCGGGGTCACCACCTGCTCCTTCACACAAAGCTTTCACATCAAACTCCCTGCCAGAGGGAAAATAAACAAGATGAGGATTTTTAGGACAGGGTAAACCAATGTCCACCAATCAAGTACACACAACAAGTCCATTCGGGTGTGTGAAGTATACTAGAATAAAACTCGCATTTAAACAATGCAACCAATTAACTGTATAGTTGGTTACTAGCACATAAACATCCATTTACGCCAGCTTTGGAAATAAGTTATTTAAATATATAGCCTTGCATCTCTTACGGCACACAGCTTGGGAAATACAGTGTTGTAAATGGTTTAACTACAGGTCAATTTCACAAATTGATGCGTTGATTGCTTGCAACACTGCAACATTGGAGCATTTACAAAATAAAAGCTTCAATCGATTCTACTTAACCACCTTAACAATAGAATTTCTTCTATAGAGTCCATAGAAGCTTTTTCAATGTCGCCTGCATGCCTTGTTAGAACCCAAACTATAAATAACCTTAATAAATGCATTATGAACCCAAACTATAAATAACCTTAATAAATGCATTATGATTTAATTCTTGGAAATTTAGAAGAAAAAAACATTTTACATTTTTTGGTTGGTCTGTTAAGCATTAATTAATACATTTAGAAGAATTCAGGAAACCAAACCCGTCCGGGTTTTTAACAAAAAAAATTCTACTTGACATAGTAATTCGCATCAACAAGAGCATTTTGGGTAGACTGGGGATCCAATATCAAAAATGTTCTTGCTTTAAAAGACCAGTTATATATGGCTGGGTAAGGGTATTGTAACATCCATGATTGAACTGCAATCCATATTTATAAATTACAGTCTACATTCATTTTCTTATGTCCTGAGAATGATTCCTCCTGTGTACGGACTTTTGCTTCCTAAAAAGATTCAGCTCTGTATTTGCACACTCTTCAGCTACAAAGAAAAAAGAAACTGTTCTGATTTGTTCTGAAGTGTTCGAATATTGTCACATTGTGTTTAGTGACAGTGTCATGCTATGACCATAAATCAATTTTTAAATCAAAAATCTGATTGATTTTATTTTAAATGATGACCATCTTAAAACTTGTTAAAATGTTACCCTTCTCCAGTAGACAAGGCGGTGCTGTTGGCGGGGTACAAAATATAGCCGGTCTTCTCTGGCGAGCTGACCTCTGGGGTAAAGGTGGTATCTCCGTGTGGCATCTGCACAAACTCTGCTTCTCGAGGAGACGAGCCAAACCCGTCTCTGGAACCCTAAAGCAAACACATGCGATTGATCAAACACATTTTTTTTCCAGTTCCATCAAGGGCTGAGGTTGAGCTCCAGTTGTAATGATATTTTGTAAGACATATCAACTATATAGCAACCACCAATTAAAACATCATCAATGAATTTCACATAACCTACAAAAATTACATACTAATTTGGTTTATATCTTGTGTTTGATCCGCAGGTTTAAAAAAAAAAAATCAATCGGACCTTACGTTATGTCAATCACAATTGCAAACTACCTTGTCCATCAAAATTTCTTGTCCATCAAAAAAGAAAATCGGATGGGGTTCGATTATTGCGTTTTCCAATTGATAACATGCATTTTGAGTGGTGTTTTGATGGGAGTGGGGCCTGAAATAAAAAGGGTTTGTTGATGAGAACAGAAGCTTTCAAATAACTCGCCCACGCTTATGTGAAGATTCTAAATTGCCAATGAAAGCATAATTAATCTTTCCCTGCAACAGTTTAAACATACTTATTTATTGAAATATGCAGACTGGAGCACAGCCGCGTACTACTGCGCATTAACGAAAGAATGCAGCAAAGGTTGTGTTATTGAGAGGTAAAAACACATTGTAAGGTATAAGCGGCCTTCTGGCTGTGGCTGAGAATTCTGATAGACAGTCAGTTAAGGGCACATCATCTCAGGTTAGGGCTTAAAATTGAGTCCCGTGCAAAGCACTACTGTAGCCTATAGGTGTTAACGCCTGGCGTGCAAGCAGCTTTCCAATGCTGCAGTTCGGTGTGTATGTCTGCTAGAATCAAATATCAATTGATTGCATTGACATCCTGAAAAATGTTTAATCTCTCAGGATAATCACGCAGCTCATTAATAAGAAGGTGGGACTCTTCTTCCTTTCTTCGCAATCTAGGGATTCGATGCACCCATTATTTACTCTGTATTCTTCTTTTTTTAAGAAGAGAGGGAGGACCGATAAATCTTTCTCACTGTTTGAAGAACTTTTGTTTCGAATTGTGATTTTTTTTCCGCATTGGATTAATTAATCCGCATTGTGTAAGGTTTCTGTGAGTGAAAAATTTTAAGGATTCGGAACACGAATAAATGCATAATAATGCATAGTTGCAACTGAAAATTTGTATGTGTGCAAAGATCTTTACTCTGCAAATCTTCTCCTCCTCCATATCATGCTCATCCTCTAGATTTTCGTCCAGCAGACTGTCTAAACTTTGTGGATGGAAGTGAGCGTCTTCCTCACACTCTTCCTCTTCCATGGCTCTGCTGGGGGTGTGTGAGAGAGGAAGCTGCATGCTCTTCATCTCCAGTACTGTACGGATGTCTAGTGGATCTGACTGTACTGCCCAGCGACCCTGAGGCTGGTACTGAGCCCTGCTTGCTACCCCACTGTCATTCTCACCACCACCCTGTAACAGACAGCAACCCATTATCCATCAAGTAAAACAAATCCACAACACTACAACAGTATTAACAAATTACATACATACCAGTCTACGCACCCACATGGGCATTTTGCCATTGGTTTGCAGCATCACAGAATCTAGGGAGGCTAACAAATTCAAGCAGAAGAGGACAAGTTTATAAACCCACTATTAATGCTACAAAAACATTTCAGTAAATATCAAGTCTTGAGAAAATTAGACTATTACAATTAAGTTTGTAAAAGAATTAAAAAAAGTGATCCATAAGAGATAATCCACAAACCATCGGTAGAGTCAAGTCTATTGGGAGTTTTGCGTTCCTCAGCACAATCTTCAGGATGATCATCAGGAATCGTGCTGTCTTCCTCTTCCATGTGAGGCAGTGCAACACAAGGTGCAGCGATGTACGTCTCTCTCCTAAAAATAGACGCACAGCAAATATAAAAGTGACATTGCATTCAATGGCTTTAATAGAGGATGCCCTAAAAATCTTTGTAATTGCAGTTCAACTAGCATGGAGTTTAAATGATTGTACCTGAGGGTCTGCTGTTTGCTTGGAGCCCTCTGAACCCTAATGCCTGCTTGCTGCTTTCTCTCGGCCAACCTCTTTCTCATGGAGTTGGTCATCTGAGAGTCCAGCCGCCATACAAATACACAGCTGGATGTAAACGGAGAGCCCATTTTTTAGTTTTAAAGCTGAGGTTAACAGAATATTCATGTTAAAAAGAGTAACTGAAATCACTTCCATTCTGTTTAATGAAGAAGTCTTATTGTTAAAGGGGTAGGTCAGCCTCACTTCAAACATGTGTTCTGCAATTTTTAATTTTTATAAGCTTTTTAAATGTTATATGTTTTTTCCTCTTTCGGTTTCCAGTTTCAGCCAAGAATATAAATTTCGGTGCATCCCTGTCAAATACTAATGGTACTAAAGCGAGGAACAACTCCTTATGACCCCATTGGAAATAACACTAGCCAAAAAGCAATGGTTTACAGTGTGAACAATCGTGTATTGACATACCTGTCACCAGATACAGTGATAAGGTGCCTGCAGTCCTGGCTGAACTTCATACCAGTAACTATTTCTGTGGGAGTGTAGGAATATTTTTGGTCAACTTTTTCAGGTGAAATTTTTTTGAAAAGTGGACAAATCAGTCCTACCTGAATGTCCAAATAAAGTGGCCACGCACTCCCCTGAATCGTAATCAAAGATGCAGATATTTTTGTCAGAACAACTTGTGGCCAGAAACAGCCCTGAAGGATCCAAATGGACCTGCAAGCGGAAAAACCACCACAAGAGAAAAAGGTTAAGCCAAGGATATACATTAAGTTTCAAAGGGGTTCTAGATAATGGACATTTCAACAACAGGCATTACCACATCCCCACCAAAAAAATTGTTTGATGAAATCTGTAAAAAATGAAAATAATTCCTATAAAACACATAGCATACCTTTAGTAGAGTGCCATCATCATTCAAGGAGCCCTTAAAACACTTCTTCATCTTGCCAGTCCTCACATTGTAAACTCTAAAAAGAAAGGAACCGATTTTGACAATAGTTTTGGTAAAAACTAACTTCTTCCAGCTGTAACACAAAACTTACCTGATGTTACGATCCTGGCATGCAATGGCAGTGTGTGTGCGTGTGGCATCTAGGTCCATGTCATATAGAGTGGTCTTCTCTACTATGTGATGGGATCGTGAAAAGTTTAATCCCTCAGAGGTCTGTTGCAGAAGTGGTGAAGAAACAAACACTGAATATTCATATACAACTTTATTTTAACATTGTTTTATTTAACAAGTTGAACCACTTACTAACAAACAAATAAACAGTGGTACTTACACAAGTTTATCATATCTGCAAAAATACTGTGGCATGCTCACCTTCTCAGCCGATCGGAAGTAAATGCTTTTATCAGCACCGCAGCTAACCATACACACATCGGAGGTCAGTCCTACAGTAACACGGGCATATACACATGTCATACAATGAAGAAACTGTTCATCTGTTTAGTGTATGAGCACTGAGCATTTCTATTAACTCACCTGTGAACTTGATGGCTGTGATGGAGGCCGAATGATCGTAAACCGTCTGCATGAGGTTATAGTTCCTCTCGATGTCGAAGATATGAATGAGTCGATCTCGACTGGCAGAGGCCAATAGACGCAAACCTAAGATGTGCAGTACTTTAACCATGTAGCAAAGAACCATCTTAAAATTGTCTTAAGAGGCTTAACAGATGTTTTAAAAACCATTCATGAAGCAGTTCGAAAGTAAATCACTAAATCGCTTACCGGTCTCATTCGGGGAAAAGGCCAGACACAAGACCTCTGAATCATGGGCCTCGATTTTCATCAGCTCATCCATAAACTGCAAGCCAAATATTCTGAAGACGACAACATTTCATTTAGACATATACAAACAGTGTCCAAGGTTAACCGACAAGTTCCAAACGGGACTAAAAACTGGCTTTCGAGAGTAAATAAAACCAATTGCCAACTGGCAAAAACCTCTGTTTAGTTAAAAAATGGTAACATGATATTTGGTTTAGAGACAATTATGAACTATTTCAAGCACGAATGACTTTCATTAGCAAGAGTCACACATAATGTCTACTGAACAAATGTTTCGAACATGAGTCAAAGCAGATGTTATCACAGCACATTCAGAACACAATGTTTTAGTAGAGCTGTGCACTCAATCGTATTTTAATTGCGGCAACCAACAATCATGGTACAACATTGAGTCAAAACAAATATTGTGCCGCATTTAGTAATACGTATCTTTTAACTATAAATATATCAATATTTCAATTAATGTTCAAATTTTATTTTTTTATTTTGTACATTTATTTGGAATAGAACACTGGATATTTATTTATTTATTTATTTGCTATTTATATACTTGACTTGTCAAATTTTGTTTGTAAATAAAAGCTTCAAACTATACATTTTGGAATCCTTCATTTTAATCTAAAACAAAATATTTTTTTAATCACCGCTTGACAGTAAACACTTTTGCAAGCATGTAAATATGGTTGCCAAAATTACTTTAAGCATCATACCTCAAGTTTCCGCTGCGGTCTCCAGCAGCCAGATGTTGACCATCAGGACTGACTTCCAGCACCCTGATCCCAGATTTACCATCCTGGTTGCTTCCCTCTGGTTTCTCAGCCTCCGCTTTAAGGTATTGTGTGTCGTCATCCACATACAGAATCCTTGTGAGATCCTGCAACACAAGTACACAAAAAATTAACAAACAGCTACAAGATATCAGTCTACGGTTTATCAAACCTATACCTGACTGTAAAGATTGTTCTGAAGTGGAAGTCCTTGGCTTTGACTCTGCGGAGAATCTATTTTCCACAGACGAATTGTGTTATCCGAGGAACAAGTGAGGAAAGAGCCCGGCGACAAACACGCCGCTGAAGAATCTTCAAGCTCAGGGTAGGTCTGCATGAAACAATTTTACAAAAAAATGTATCAGTAAGGAAACATTTTTGTTTTCTTTCTTTGTATATTGATCACCATAGTATTGGTATACGCACCTCCACACTCCAAACACATCCGCTGTGGTAGAGAGCCGAGTAGACCTTCCCTACATTTCGAATGTCTCTGATATCCCACACATACACACTGTGGTCATTATACACACACGTCAAGTGCCTTGTGACGGGATCGAAGGTTAAAGCCAAAGTATCAGGATACTGAGCTTCAGGATTTGCCCCAAAGAGATGCCTACAAACAACAGAAGGAACTTAAATGAACTTGAAAGTTTTGTACAGGGTGTACCCTATTGGTCAAAAGTGGTCTTAATATGTTAAATAAACATTTTTGTTTAAATTTCAGAAATAAACTGTTATAAGAGAGTTTCTGCTAGAGAATGTAACCCAGTGAAAGATTCCTTGTTTCGTACCCCGGCTGGATGCCCTGAGACACATCCACTCCTAAGCAATGCGGCCGGTGTAGTGTAGTAATATAATGCAGGTCCTTTGGGCTGAACACACGGACTGTGCCATCCGCACAGCCGCAAATTACAAACGTGTCGCTCACCGACAAGCACTGGGCTGATGTGGTCTACAACACAAACATAACAAAAAAATAGTTTTCAATTACACAATTTAATTCAAGCTAATAAATTGACTGGATTACTCAATTCTAATTATCATGCATTTATTTTTAAAATAACCAATATGTTAAGTAATGTGTACAACAGTAGACAATAGCGATGCACCTATGGATCAAACTGAGATTGGTATTGACTGTTATTCACATTTTATGCCTAGGTCAGTGCTCATTAAACTTGGTTGATCTTACGAAACCATCTCAATGTATGACTTCAATGCGTGAGAATGTACATGAGTGGAGACATAATGTCCCAATAGCACAGCAGGTATGGAATGTAATGCAACCCCAATGTTTTGGCACGGCAGGTATGGAATGTAATGCAAACCCCAATGTTTTGGCACAGCAGGTATGGAATGTTATGCAAACACCATTGAAAAGGCATATTACAATGTTCGTGGTATAACGAATACTTTTTGGTTATTGTAGAGTCCTATGTTCTACTTTTATATTTTGGTTACATCTTTAAAGAAATTATATGATGTAAGTAATATAACTTTTGTTTTAAAAAAAAAGCAACATCTTAAGTATTGCTTTATCTGTAAAAATGTTAAATTGCCCAAAAAGTTTAACATTTCCTTGTGTTTTTGTGTGTTAGTACCTGTAAACAATCTGTGAAGTTACAAATCTTCAAGTTCATGATAAAGCAAGTTATCATCTTTAACAGAAATAAGATGTCTTGGACTACAGAAAATGCTAGGATTGTAGTCATCAATTTACTTCCGTAACATGTCGTCAGAGCTCTATAATGGAAGTTATTGGATTTACATGATGTTGTCATGTCACTGGTGGTGATGTAACTGACAGCCGAGTTAACCAATAACATTAGACAAGATCGTATGACCAATCAGAGTGCAATGGGCGGCGGATCTTACAGAGTTATGAACTGGGTTCTTTAAAGATTTAGAGGCATTTATGAATAGTTGAGGACTCAAAACAATACAAGTTAAAAGAATTTTATCAGCAAAAAAAGATTTCTTTAACTGTGATCATAGAGACAAACCCTTTATATAAACTTAAGGCAGCAGAATCGGCATTAGTAAAAAAAAAAAACGGTACTCGTATCAGTGGCAAAAATCCTGATGAAAGCATCCCTAGAAACTAATATTGTACTGTGTTTTCCCCACTCCAATAGAAGTTAATATTTATAATATTTGATACAGCCCAGGTTCAAAGTCTATGACTTTTAATATGTAAAGATGGCAGTTAACCCACTTTAAAGTAGGTTCTAAGCATTATATTATAAACCTTTAAGTATTTTACCTATACTTGCAACACCATTTAACCATAATCCACTTTTAGTTACTTGCCTTTAGATCAACCCAGGAATCCAGTTGCCTGTTGCTGTTAAACTGGCACAGCAGACCTGTGTGTGTGATGCAGTAAGTGCTGCTGGCCATAGAGCCACGACCACAAGCCAAACCGCAAAACTGACTGTTCTGATGTTCCCCTAGCAACCCTGAACGACCAATCAGAGGCACCGTGCTGTTCACCTGAAGAAACCAAACGGTAAAACACAAATGACTTTAAAACGGAAACTGCTTCAATGATTTAGAAAACGTTTGTTTTGAGCAATAGGAAATAACATTGTTATATGCATCATTGATCGCAGAAGGATGTGGGCGAACACAGGAAACCGATTCATGACAGTACAAATAAACCAATTCAATCCATGTCAAGTGTCTTACCCTTCTCTCCTTTGATGCATCTAGGTACCAGAACTTAACATGCCTGTTCCCTGCCGTTACAAAGTAGCTGTTGTCCTCGGAAAAAGACACAGCGAGCACTCGACTGGAAACCTTATTGGATGCGATAACGGTCCCCTTCTGCAGAAAAAAACAAATAAAGAGGTTTGACCTTCATGATTTCTTTGATAACATCATTTATGTATTACATTTATATTTGATTTGAATGCAAACAGGTTTACTCTTGGTTTGGACAACTATCACTTGCAGCTGACTCTTGTGTGCTACCCACCTTCCACTCCCAAACACTGACGGTCCTGTCATGTTGGAATCCCACAGATACTATGTAGCTCCCATTGGGGGAGAAAGCTACACACGACACTCCGTACTTATGGCACTGGACCTCTGCCACCTGTGTCCGCTCTGCCACGTCCCATACACGCACACAGGGCATGTGCCCACTCTGTCCAGCAACACGGATTGAGAGAGGGAAACATGTATATAAGTTCATTATGGCTACAGCTGGAATGTAAACTGCTTTCTGCACTGTATATACTGTGTGCAACATGCTTTTTTTAATGTATACAACAAACAGTTTGCTTCTCTGTTGTCAACATTACTGTTGTAATATCCCTGCCTAAAAACTTCCAAGTCAATCACACCACATTAGAGAAAGTGAGTTTGTGATATTATGCAGAACATGCACTACATAAGTCATATGACCTTCATATAATGCGTTTAATTTAACAAATGCCCTCCAGTGACTATACTGCAATATAACATACTACTCCCACTACTGCACACCCACTATGTTAAACAGAAAATGAATGTAGAAACGTTAAACACTAGCAGTGACTGAATACAAGGTCAGATGAGGAAAAGCAGACAACCACCAATAAATAAAGCTTGGTGTCAGAATTTAGGACAACATGTGCTCTTCCAAGTTCATATAATCACAAAGGCTCATTCACAACATGTCCAATAGCTTTTAGATATCTTGTGATGCATCATTACACATTACTCAGTTTATTCCAGTTAAATTATTTTTTTTTTTGGTTTAACAGAACAACAAAGCGATTACAAGGATAGTCAACGGTGCCTCAGGAATCTCAGTTGCTAACATTCTTCCAAATATCTTTGCGTGTTCGAGCAAGAAATAAAATTTATCTAGGTTTAGTATACTTGAAGGGATACTTCAACCAAAAATAAAAACAGTGTCATAATCGATTTATCTTTGAGTTGTGCCAAATCTGTAAAGACTTCTTAGTTCCGATGAACACAGAGAAATATATTTAGAAGAACGCTTGTCATAGTAACAGCTCTTAGACCCTGTTGAACTACTATAGTAGAAAAAAACATGCTTTTGTTCTGTTGAACAAAACAGAATGTACAAAACAGAATTAAAAAATGTAGGACAGCAAAAAGTCCTGGGGTTCTTTTGACAACAACTGTATGGTAGTCAATAGGATTCTAAGACTGGACAGAATATATTTCTCTGTTTCAACCAAACATAGAAATTAACAGAGTCTTGGAACAACAAGCCAGTGAATGATACATTACACAGTTTTCATTTATGAACTTTTATTTCTATAAAGAAGCATAGATTTGAATCCAGTAGCCCAGTCTGTTGCTTTATGGGAAAGCATGCTCTGTATTTGTGAAGACTAATCTCTGTTAGTTTACCAAATTGAGACAGACACTAAAGCCTCGTCATGGCAACCAGGAGAGCAGGAATGTTTTGAGTCACTCGGCACAGATGCACAACAGTCCTGACACAACTTTATATACAAAATATACACAAGTAACTCATCCTTTCCACACCAGTCCATATCAATCACTAATAGACAGTAGAACAATTTACACGGACATCATTTTTTGGCTCACATAAAACAACTCTGAGCGCTTACCTCACCAGTGACCAAATATTTTCCATTCTGTGAGAAAGCCAAAGTGCTGAAGGTTTTCCTGGGAAACAATTACACAATTTAGTTTAACAGTCAACCCAATTCAAAGCATTATCTGACAAGATAACGTCACCATGACACTTACCTGGATGTGTTAAATATGTGCGTCTGTTTGTTTTTCTTCGGGCTCAGGATGACAATAACACAACTGGAATAAAATATTGCAGCATTGGTTTAAATTGAAAGTAAAATGTGGAATTATGGTTTTATTGTAGTGCAAGCGGAACTATAGTAACTGTGATACAGGGCATTTTTGCTTCGTACACAATGGGTCTCAATGTGACTTTGGTCAATCTTAAATAAAGACCAAAGAGATCAAAGAGTTACTTGGTGAAATGCCTATTTTGATCTGACATATACGCGCGCGCGCGCGCGCACACACACACACACACACACACACACACACACACACACACACACACACACACACACACACACACACACACACACACACACATCTATGATGTAGAAAAAGCACGTGCAACAGCATTGCTGGAAACTTTTGTTTCTCGAGACCAAAAGTGGCAGCTGGTTCCAAAAGAGCCTCACAATAACTTGTAAATAAATGAAACTATGTCAGTTTCTGCACTTTGACAACAGAAGCCCAGTTGGCACATCTGCGGGAATAAAGCAGCACAATGTTCAGCCGGTCGTACCCTGCAGGGTAAGCCAGTAGCCCAGTGTTGGGATCACAGGTCAAAGCACAGCTGCTGGAGGCAGTGATGCCGAACACCTTCTCTAACACCACCTGTAAACACAACACCACACGTGCAGCATTAAACACCATCTACACGTCATCGTGTCTCGTGTTTGTCTAGACTCTCACCCGGTTATGAATGTCTCGTCTGTGACTCTGTCTGACTGTCTTCCTCCTCGTGCTCGCTGCTGCTGTTGAACTGCTGTTGTTGTTGTTGACTTTCTTACTTCGAGAGTTCACACAACTTGAGTTCAAACCTGTTCCGTCCGCCATAGTGCGACGCTTGTGTTTAATACCACTTCCGGTTATGAATATATGCACATTTCCCCCCCCACACAAATATTACTTTGCACTTTAAAACGCGTTGGAAACACTTTCGATTTGTCATTAATACGCGAACGGGCTACACTGCGATCAAACGTTTAATAATAATCTCAGTTCAGATATTTATGATGTTAGATTTGATGTTTTTTAAACGAAGCACCGTCAATGTATCCAGCTGTAAGCAATGAAGTTCACGTAACGCGATCCGATAATCAGACTTTCAAACATACACCGCGCTCTGTGATTGGGCGAATCTCAGACGGGAGGCGGGATCGTCGGGGTGGCGCTCCAATCATTATTCGCTTTATCATTATTTTTTTTCGTCATCCGCAGCCCCGCCCATAAATATTTAACACTAAATCCAGTGTTTTGGATTTTCTTCTCAACTCCACATTTAAAACATTCATCTGTTTCTTAACATAAATATAGTATAACATAATACTATATACTAGTATGCATACTACTGTACTTCTTATATATACCTCGTATGTATTTCGCAAATACACAATGTTAATTAAATGTTATTTTAAATTATAAATACGTATGTACTTTCAAAGAAAGTCTGAGTCATTTTAAGCGAATCAGGTCGTCTTGAAACTCGTTTTCTTTCATATTTATCGTTGTTGTATTTTTGTTCTAAACTATTATTAAACAATTAAAGTGTTTAAAAGCATTTAAGCGTTTAAAAGTGTGTTTTTGCAATACACTGCTTGCATAGAACTGTCTTATTATTTTTGTTTAGAGTTTCAAATCTTCGTTATGACAATGATCACAGTATATTAATGTCCAATCAGATTTGAACACAAAATGACCTTTTATTACTTATAAAATCCAATATTTTGACCTACCACACAAAAGTAAAAGTAATGAATTATGTCTCCACGGTAAAATCTTAAAGTAAAATTATAATGAAAAGTAAGAGAGTATTTTTGTTGAAGTTCACAAATAATAGTCATAAATATAAGTTTTATTCGTGAACAAGCATGAACACAATACGCTTTGTAAGACGTTGATTAACAGTGATTAACGGTGGCCCCTAGTGGCAAAGGTTGGTACTGCAGGACTTAAAATCTGGATCTAAAAACACTTGAAGCAGAAAACAGTTTTTATTTAATGTTACTTTTGCAATCATTTCATGAAGACTTACATTATACGTGTTTGGAGAATAAATCTCTGCTTTAATAATATAATATAATATAACCACTTCATAAAAGCAATACAATCTCTGCAAAGCAGGTTTAGACAGAGTTAAGACTTGTGTTACATAAACGTATAATGTATTTTAGATCTGTATCTTTGTGTTGTAACATTAACAAAGGCTGGACCTTATAAAACATTAAAGGGTGATTTCTAAAGGCATCTTTAAATCTCAACAGGTGTGATCTGTAGTTTTATTTTTTATTTTATTTTATTTATTTATTTTTAAGTATACTTTTTATTATTATTACTATGCTTATTATTATTGTTATTATTATTATTATTATTATTATTATAAGTGCTTTAAATAACAAACAGAAACATATACAACAAATATGACAAAGTCAGGGAAACTTAAAACAGACAAAAGAAAAGAAAGAAAGAAAAGAAAAACAGAAAACCAACAAAAATAAAATGTAAAAACAAAGAAAAGCATGACCTTCACATAACTCCAATATTGTGAATACAGAACACAAATGGACAGTTTTGATTGCTTTCCCATGTGTGCTGTGAAGAATAGTACTAGTCCAATTCTTTATTAAACACTGTAAAAAAAATTGTTAGTAAATTTGCATTTGTGAATGTGAACTGTAACCAGCAATACAAATAGATGACTTCTTTAATTGATCACAATTTTCCACCCTGTGGTGCAGTACCTTGATTGCAACTGAAGAGGACGCTGTGCAGCAATGTTAATAAAGCCACACGGAGCCGCGCGTTTATCAGGAGAAACTCAACTGAATGGGAGTCCACCGCAAACTTTCACTTTCTGTTCTCCATCGGGACAAACACGGGCGGCTTGGGTCATTCTCTTCCGCTTGAACGCCTTTTGAGACATCAACCACCGGGGAGTGTTAAGGCAGATCAATTCCTTTGATCGGGGTTCGATACGGGGTGATGGAGTTCGTGATGTGGGCTCTGGTGACAGCCGCGCTCGCGCTGCAGCGGACGGACGGGCTGATAAGGAAATATTACATCGCTATAAGAGAAGAGAACTGGGATTATTCACCGAGCAAACACAATGTGATCACTAACACAAGCATTGATCAAGACGAGTAAGTTCATTCAGGACATTTGGGGCTTTTTCCCATTGCTGAACACAAAATGAAACCATTAATTAATCATTTCTGCTGACTTATTCATATGACGTCATAGGGATGAAGATATTCAGTGAAATGGTGGTGCTGATACATGGCATTTTATTCTAATGATGGAAATGGTGCATGTTGTGATTAATATTTTGTTTAAAATATTTTTAATTTAATTGAAATTAATTATGAAAGGACTTTTTTGGTTCGTTCTTCAACAGATATGCCAAAATCCATCTGTTAGGCGGGCCTAATCGAATAGGAAGTGTGTACAAAAAGGCCGTGTACAAAGAGTACACAGATGACTCCTACACCACAGAGATCCCGAAACCGGCCTGGCTGGGCTTCCTGGGACCCATCTTAAGGGCGGAGGTGGATGATGTCATGGAGGTCCACCTGATGAACTTTGCAAGCCGGCCTTATTCCCTACACCCTCATGGAGTGTTTTATGAAAAGGATTCGGAGGGTAAGTGATGGTTGCCTTACATTGTGTTCGGTGGAACTTTAGGGAATTTCCAGAGATCTACAATATTGGACATGAGTTCATTGCTTTCAGTTCTTTACAATAACAAGAACTCAAAGGAGGACGAGTTTGTGATAAGAGCAAATCACACGTGGCACCGATAGGATGCAAGCATTGTGTAATGTATTAACGGAAGGTCCTAGGTATGGAAATTGTAGAATAAAGTTGTTATAATTCATACAGGCATGTTACATGTACTGCTTTATCTATGTTTATTTTATAGTATTGTTCAGGAAACAACGGCCTTCCTCTGGTAATCCACCTCTAATCTCTTTTCATGACTTTTCTCACATCTTATGGAAGTAATAGCAGAGCAATAAACACAACTGCATGTATAACACCATTGCACGATTATAACACAAAGTTTAACAAGCAGGTGACAGAGTTTTCAATGGACTTTGTTCTGCTGTTAAACTGTATTTATTTCAGATTGCTTTGTCTCACAAATCTTCACTAAAAACCTTTAGTATAGTGTGCACTTTATATCATATAAAATAACAAGAACGACTATCTGTGGTTACTTTACCTGTTGCAATTAATTTTCTACAATATCAGAAACAAATCAAACAAAATAAACCCTGCATTTACTTCTACATAATCTTAGCCTTATATGATAAATAGTGTGAACCCTGCGAGGCTATTGATAGCTTACCCTGCTTGTACATTTGAGTGATAATAATAGAATAATATATTTCTTCCTATCTCTATTAGTCAAAAAGCAAACACACAGCAAAAATTATAAGATTTTTTTGATCCTGTTTTAATAAATTTACAGTCTGCTTTTTTGAAGGCTGCACTGCTATAAAAAGTAGAAACACGTAAACGTGTGAGGTAATAGTTCACCCAAAAGTGAATATTTGGTAACCATTTACTTATCCTCTTGCATTTCAATCTGGTTTGACATTTTTTCTTCTGCAGAATATAAATGCGGATATTTTGAAGAATTGGGGAATTTACAACCTTTTACTTTGCATTGGTTTTCTGTGCATTATACGTGAATGGGTTTCATTGCTGTTTGGTTACCACCTTTCTTCAAAATGTATTATTTTTGTTATCAAAGAAATACAAAAATAGTAAGAGCTCGAATAAATATAATAATAACAAAAAAAAAAAAAATAATATAATAAATAAGAATAAACAAGTATTACGCTTTGGGGCAACCACTGAGCTCTATAAGATACAGTACATCTTTTCATATACTGTATAGACACTGTTTTTATTTATTCTATTTTTTAACAACGGCTGTAGGTGTTTGGACATCATTATGTTAAGGTGTATTAATTAGTTTAATTTTCATTTACTTACTGAAAAAAAGGAACATTTATTCCAACTGTGAAAAGCCGGTTGTGTCTTAAGTAATAAAAAACAGCGGATGTGAGCCATTTCTTTGAGATCATATAACGGAAAGTTTAAAGGTGCTTTTCATCCCGTGTTTTTAAAGATTTGATTGTGTTTGCAGTGTACAACATATTTTAAAAATCCGTAATAAGTTCTCATTGGGCCAGCGGTTTCTTTGTTGTGATTCGACAGCAAAGTTAGCCCCTGAAGCTCGGAAAGCTGACACCGCTTACCAGCAAATGTGTGCCAGCACTGATTCTGTGTCTGATTCTGGCCTTAATTTATAATATTGAAGACATTTAATGTTATTCTTCTGAGCCGGAATCAGACCCAGAGAGCAAGCAGGACTTTTCTATACGTTTAATCATAGAACAACGATTTGTTTTTCTGTTTGCTTAACAGTGTTGCCCATTGTGTAATAAGTAACAGAAACTGTTAAACGCACCACGATAAATAATAAAATGCACTTATTGGTTGTGGTCCAAAAACAACCCGTTTTCCAGACAAAGAGGGAAATGCTCCATCTTTCATGAATAATCTTTATGTAAATCCAGGATTAAATTGAGCGAGATTAAGGAAAATATCCTGTGTAAACTGCGCTGCACATTGTTTTACAAGTGAATTATAATATTTGGGCACCGAGTGCAACAATACCACGCCCCCTTTTCGTATGTTTCTGTGGGCCGAGTTTAACCGTAAGTGTGATGTCACTTAAGCAGGAACTAGAGGGATGTAGTCAAATATCTCGCTTGGCATTGAACATTGAGCTTTATCATTTTATAAATATTACTTATACTCTAACAACAACATTATACACCAACTTATGTTTGAAACATGGAGTCCTGTTGAAGAGGACCTTTAATGTACCGCAAATACTTGACGTCATAGGTTTACATACTCAAACAATTTGCAAAATGTAAAAATAATTAACATACATTTTATATTTATAAACCTCAATAGACTTTCCCTGTTTAAGACCACAATCTTATTTTTCTTTATTTTATTTTATTTATTTTTCTTGTTAGTAAAAAAACAGCAAAAATGCAAGTGATTGTAGAGGGACCTTTACTGTAGTATTTCAACAAAGAAATCTAATAATGTAGTCGGAAACAGCACACATGGTTTAAAATGAAACAAAATTATAAAATAGGATTGTATTCAATTAGACCCTTAATATTTTATATATCGGCAAGTCATATATGAGTACTCTCTTGATCAGATCATTCAAATAGAAACAGCTGGATGCTTACTAGGACTTTTTAGGACCTGTGATCCCAATGTTGCTGGTTTGATACTCGGTACCAGCCGGGATACCACGGCTGAGGAGAGTTCCTTGAGCCAGGGACCCTACTCCCCGGGTTTACACTGTGTGTGTGTTCACTTACTGTGTGTACACTGGGATGGGTTAAATGCAGAGCACAAATCCCAAGTATGGGACACCATACTTGGCCACGTGACACTTCCCTTTTGCATCGATCAATATATTATATCAACTTTTAATGGATTGCACTGTTCCATTAGCCATTAGGTCTGTCTCACACTAAAACAGTGTGAGCATCTGTTTATATGCCTTTTGACAGATGGTCTCAAGTATTTTTGTCTTACCATTTTTGCAAAAATGTCAACTAAATAAAATGTAAGTGTACTTGTTTGTTGCAGTTATTTTCTGTGATTTACTTACAGTTGTTGTGATCTTGTGATTTAGGTGCACTTTATCCAGATGGCACCTCTGGCAAAAATAAGGATGATGATGCAGTGCCGCCAAATAAAAGCTACACATACACTTGGATAGTCAAACCGGAGTACTCTCCCACTGAAGCCGATGCTAGCTGTCTCACTTGGATCTACCATTCACATGGTGATGCTCCAAAAGACATTGCATCAGGTCTTGTAGGAGCTCTGCTTACTTGCAAAAAAGGTAACAGACATGAAATCTCTATTAAACAATTCATGCTATAAAATTATTACTTTTCATTGCACACACTCATATTGTGTTTTACTTCTATATATTTCTTCACCAACTACTCTTTCGCTCATTGTTTGTTGTTATCTTGACATCATCTCTTATAGGCATTTTGGACTCCACTACCCATAAGCGCTCTGATGTGGATGATGATTTCATTTTGATGTTCAGTGTGGTGGATGAGAACTTCAGCTGGTACCTGAGAGACAATATTGAACGATTCTGCTCGAACCCAGATGAGACATATAACCTCACTGAGGATGATGGTTTTATAGAGTCCAACAAAATGCACTGTAAGCCAACAAGCTTTTATGTCTTTCACCTTACCTCTTCTGATTTTGTAGATATGTTTAATCAGTTTGTAAATTCATGACAAAACTGCATTTTATCTGGAACTGCACAAAGCTTTGGTTTTACCAGCTTAACCAGAGCTTTTCAGAGAGTATAAAATTCCATACAATTGACTAAGAACACATAACTGATCTTTGACATACTTTAAAGGAATATAATCTCCTTCTTTGATATACCTCACAAAAAAGGTATTTTATGACAAGTTTCACATATTTTGGCTTTTTTATCATTAATTTTTTACTAAATTTAATAAATATTTACAAAGCAGCAATTTGAATGTATATGTGTTCGACACTCATGCACCCAATAAATTGTGTCATCATTTACTCACTCTCATGTATGTAACCTACAACTATTCACTTTTATTGTAATGGACAAAAAAGTTACCAACATTCTAAAAATGAACTTCTTTTGTGTTATGCGGAAGAATTATACAGTTTTGAAATGAAAAGAAATGTATGACATTTTAAGAGAAATCTTACATTTCATGTATGGAAAAATTAATTTAAAATGGATGGCTTTTCAGTATCTCAGGGTTAAATCTTAAGAAGTTGCTTGATTTGAAAATTCTTGTCAACAGGTGACTACACTGTGTGATTATGATTTAAAATAACATGTTTTATTTCATTTTTAGTTTTAACATAATTTCCATATGTGCTGATTTTATCATTATTCTAAAATGTGGGGGAAACCATGAATGCATATGTGTATACATTCCTTTAAATATGTTTATATAGTAGTGCAACTGTCATATTCTTGTCACCCGCCTTAGATTGTTTCCATTCTTTCCCATTAGCAATAAATGGCTATGTTTATGGGAATCTGCCGGCACCAAAAGTTTGCGTGGGACGCCCTGTGTCCTGGCATCTCTTCGGCATAGGCAACGAGGTGGACATTCATTCGGCTTATTTCCATGGGCACACCCTTCTAGATCGCGGCCACCGCACGGATGTTCTCAATCTCTTTCCTGCCACCTTTGTTACCGCAACAATGATCCCGAGGACAATAGGAAAATGGTTGTTAAATTGCCAAGTCAACGATCACGTACAGGGTACTGTAGTAACATTGCACTCTTTTTTCATCTTTGAAAACGTTTGGTGGTCATGTTTTATTCTTTCTTGTGTTTATTTTATGGTCATTGTTTGTCTCAGCGGGTATGCAGGGTTTCTATGAAGTCTCGGCTTGTGGATCTACTGCCTCTTCAACGGAAACCCCTGGAAATGAAAGACATTATTACATTGCTGCTGAGGAGGAGGTTTGGAACTATGCCCCTTCTGGCATGAACATCATGGACAATGCAACACTTGATGAAACAGACAGGTAAAGGGTACATTTGGAGACTTTTAAGGAATTAATGATGTAGTTTATCTTGTTTTGAAGACTTGCGATGGACTTGTTTTTGCAAAACCTTATTTTTTTGTTGTGTGTTTTGATATTGGCCTGTTGTTATGTATTTTTTGTCCAGAAGGCTGCTTTTCAGCAGTTCACAGTTGTAGAAAGTTCTTGTATATTCTGAATGCTGTCGTGGTTTAATATGTTTAATATGTCTCTCTTTCTTTAGTGACTCTGCAGATTTCTTTAGTCAAGACGGTGGTAAACTGGGTGGAAAATACATTAAAGCCAGATACATTGGATACACAGATGAAACATTTACTACCAAGAGAAAAATTGTGGGCTCAGATGTGCATCTTGGTATTCTAGGTAAACACTAATGCTTTTAATGGATAGTACCTAAAACCCTGAAAATGATTTTACATAAAATCAATGACTCACCCTTAAGTCATTTCAAAACTGATTGACTTTCATCTGTAGAGCACAAAAGAAGATAATTCAAAGAATGCTGGTAACATGTTAATTGGTATTTTGTCCATACAATAGAAATTAATAGGTAGCGTCATTGTTTAGCTTTAGTCATTCTTCAAAATATCTTCTTTTGTGTTCTGACACAGAAAGATACCCATGTCGTCAATTGATGTTTATGGTCTCTGAGATGTTGGTCATGGTTTTACAAATCTTTTAATCTGAAGATGTGTGCTTGCTTTAGGTCCTGTCATTAAAGCAGAGACTGGTGATGTCATCATTGTAACATTCCTTAATAAAGCTAAACAAGCCTACAGCATTCAACCACATGGTCTGCATTATGACAAAGCATATGAGGGAGCTTTGTACCAGGATGGTAAGTCATTTGCATACATAGATATAGACATAAATTAAATTTTTTTATTAAATAATAATATTTTACATCAAATCAAATTAATGAAAATTTTTAAGCTAACACATTAAAATAACCTGATGTTTTTGTGACAAATTTATTTTAAAGCAAAGATTAAGTTGCATACTTACAATATTTGAGTACTTTATATTTGATGCTTGGACTACTTGATGTTTGCTGTTATTAAACAATATTTATTTTTTTAAAAAGGATGTAAACGTACGTAAAAACGATAGTTACCTGTATTAAATTATAAATGACTTAAAAAATGTATTTTTGTCCTGTTCAGGTACTCACAAAGGTGGAGCTTCTGTGCCTCCAAATAAGAAGTTCATCTATCATTGGCGAGTAACAGAAGGACCCTCTGACAGTGATCCTCCATGTATTTCATATCTGTATTATTCCTCTGTTAATCCGGTCCGTGACACAAACTCTGGCCTGATTGGCCCATTACAAGTATGCAAGAAAGGTGTTTTGGATCAGAGCGGACATCAGGTGAGAAACACGCATACACACACAGTATATATACTGTATTCATTTGGATGAGGAGAAGTCTCTAGCTTTTACAAATTACCTCTGTTGATCTCTCTGTACCTGAAGCATGCTGACAAAACTCAGCACGAGTTTTTTCTCCTGTTCTCTGTGATGGATGAAAATAAAAGCTGGTATTTGGACGACAACATTGATGAGTTTGGCAGTCATGAATCCAATAAAGATGATGAAGATTTTCAGGAGAGCAATATGATGCATGGTATGCTTTTTTGTTCACTTTCACACAAAAGTTTGGCATTCGTTTGATCATGTTCCTATTTGTTTCAGCGGTGAACGGCTACATGTATGGAAATCTTCCCAGTCTGGACTTGTGTTATGGTGAACATGTAGTGTGGCATACACTTGGCCTGGGCACAGAAGTGGATATCCATGGGGTTTATTTCCAGGGCAACACGTTTGAACGAGATGGGACAAACCGTGACACTCTCAATCTCTTTCCACATTCCTCAGTGACGGTTAACATGAGACCGAACAATATCGGTGAGTCAATGATGTGGGTCAGTGATGTCTGATGCAGCTTTATAATGTCTGTTACAATCAAGTCGAATAGATAACAAAATACAATACTCTGAAATTCTGAAATTTTACTCTTTATACTTCAGGTACATTTGAGCTAAGCTGTCTAACATCTGATCACCACACTGCGGGTATGCGGCAACATTACTCGGTCAAGCTCTGCACAGTAGAGGACTCTGCACCTGAACATTATGCATCTACTATAAAATACTACATAGCAGCAGAGGAAGTAATATGGAACTATGCTCCGAACCGCACATGGGAATTGGAGAAGCACAAAACTACACTTGAGGATAGGTATGCACATATACTAAATGCTTGTTTGCACATTTCTGTTTCATTATATCTATTTTTTCTCTTGACAGCCCTGGAAATATTTACCTCAATAGACTAAGTGATCGTATTGGAGCCGAGTATAAAAAGGCGGTGTATTATGAATATACAGATGAGACTTTCAACAAAAGGAAAAACAGGAGAGAGGATGAAGAACATTTAGGGATAATGGGTATACCATCTCAAATGTTTTCATCTTGACAAAGATGAATGACTTCTTTTATGTTGATCCCAAAAGAAGATATTTTGAAGAATGAAGGTTCCCCCATTGATATACAAAACCACTAAGCCATTTATAAAATATCCTTTTTGTTTCACAAATAAAAAACCATATATAGGTTTCTAACCACATGATTATAGAATAAATGTTTTGCATTGTTGTATGACGTATTGAATCGGTTTTGTGAGTCTAAAGAAATGTTTCATTCGGTTGCAGGGCCCATTCTTAGAGCTGAGGTTGGTGAAAGAATTCAGGTTATGTTTAAAAACAAAGCCAGCAAGCCATATTCTCTTCATGCTCATGGAGTAAAGACCACTGAAGCCCATAAGCATCATGTTCAGCCAGGTTTGTCAGCACACAGATCTGTCAATTCATCTTACTTTTTGATGTTTATAGTATATATTGATAGTGTATAGTATCAGGGTTCTTACGGTAATGGAAAACGTGTATTTTCAAGATGTCATTTTCCAGGCTTGGAAAAGTTTTGGAAAACCAAATAAACACAAAAAATTTGGAAAAGTCAAGGAAATTTGTTTTTAAAAAACTAAATAGATTGTTCCAAAATTTATGAGGACTTCTTGTGGTAAATTTGAACACGGAGTTTTCTATGTAATTAATGTATACATTTACATTTTTATCAAACATTAGGTCATGGATATTTAAATACAAGCTAATTAAATTTTACTCGTCAACATGTGTATAAGTAAACCTTGTAATATGATATCATGATGTATGTTTGACCATGATAACTGATAAAGTGTTAATACTGCACTATAAAATGTTTGACTTTTTTATTATTTAAGTATTAAAGTGAAAATATGGTATTGTTACTGACCTGGTTGAATTTTTGTTTAATCTTACATGTATATCTTTCTGCATACTGTTTGTTTCTTAGGTAATGTGACAACATATCACTGGACCGTTCCAGAACAATCAGGTCCTGGTCCCAATGATCCAAAGTGTATAACATTTGCCTACTATTCATCTGTCAATTTTGTAAAGGTACATTGCACATAAAGAATGGGTTCTCACAATGTCCATAAAATGTGATTTACATGTAAAAAGCTTATAACTTATTTTCCTTTGGTGGGGGGTGGATTCTTTTTCTTTTTTTGTAATCCCTTGTTTATGATGTTTGGACAGAGAAATAGTATAGCCAAAGAATGTATCTTGAATCTGTTTTTGTCACTCACACTAAAAAGTTTTACATTGGTCATACTAAAAATAATACATTATATCCGCTTTGATCATGAATGACCATCTTTAACATATTAAAATAAAAGCCAAGTTAAGATCCAAAATTGGACATCACAGTGTGCACAGACCCTGTTTATGATTTTCCTTTTGCATTCATGTTCTGTGATTATTGTCCTCAAAATCCATTCTTTTTATATATATTTTTTTTCAAGGACTTGATGAGCGGTCTGGTTGGTCCCTTAATCTTGTGCCGTAAAAACACCTTGGACGCCAACCGACGTAGAAAAGACGTTCAAAAAGAATTTGCCCTTCTCTTCATGGTGTTCGATGAAAATGACTCCCACTACCTTGATGAAAACATACAAACTTATTTAGAAACAGACCAATCTATCAAATATGACAACGATTTCATGGAAAGCAACAAAATGCATGGTAAGTCTGTGTGAAAGTTAACACGAAAAAATACCTTCTGTTGCAATCTTTAGTTCTCAAAAGTCTCTCACTCTTCCTCAGGTATTAATGGAAAACTGTATGGCAATCTGCAAGGCTTAAACATGAATGAAGGAGATATTACTGAGTGGTACTTGTTGGGAATGGGAAATGAGGTGGACATGCACACTGTGCACTTTCATGGACAGACCTTCATTTACAGAGTATACACCCCCTCCTGTACACTCCATTAAACACTTTGATGTAATATTGAGCAAAAGATTGAAAAACACAAGAAGAAGAGTTATAGTTGATTAGTCTTTATTCTGCAGAACATAAAACCTGTTTTAAAGACTTCTTATAAAATGGAAAGTCAGTTTATTAGTATTGGCTGACTTCCAGATGTCTTGCAAGCATTATCATTTATTCTCTCCATCTTTCTCTCCCTCTTTCTCTTTCTTTCTCAGATGGATCATCCTCACCGTGCCGACGTTTATGACCTATTTCCAGGGACATTTCAGACCATAGAGATGAAAGCTGGAAGTTCTGGACAGTGGTTGCTACACTGTCATGTGACTGACCACATTCATGCTGGAATGGAGACAGTTTTCACCATTCATTCTAAAGGTAGGGGCCTGAAGTTCTCATAAACTACTTTTATGTGAAATCTTATTACTTGGAACTCCTTTTTTAAGACAATCATGTCACAAAACTTGTGATTTGTTAACTGATGTCAAAATATTTAACTACATTTACAGTAATATGTTGGTATATTTTGTGTTTTTATTTTATTTTTTAAAGGCGGGGAAAGGATGGGTCAAGGCGCAGGTAACAAGTCTTTCCTTTACTTTAATGTTCTTGTTTGTTCACTGTTATAATAAACAAAAACAACTGAAAAACACTAAATATATTTTTTCTTTTTAGCAATCATTTATCAACCCACTGTGATGTTGGTTTTGCTTGGATTGGTCCTACTATGCCTTGTCACATAGCGGAAGAAATGACAAACTGTCATTTGGAACAAGAATTTGATTTAGGACTTTTAGTTAATGTTTGTTACAAAAAATGTGAAAAACCAAATGTGACTGCAAATGAAACAAAGAATGGAATTCTACCTTTAAAACACTGTACATCTCTGCAAATTCTTGATGTTTTGAGCTACAAAAACACATTTTTTACAGTAGTTTCTAGAGTTCTTGAACATGTTTAAAATAATGATCAAAATTATTTGTTACATTGAGGTTCAGATCAAAGATTTGAGAATATTCTATGCAATGCGTGTTGTGCCTGCTACCATATGCAATTTAAATTTATTACAGCTTTTAACTCTAGATGTTTTCTGTATTTATGTTGTGTAGTATATAATTTCAGTTATTCAACACATTCCTGGCTAATTTAAAGCTAAAAGCCTTTGTGACCGCACAGGTTTCATCATGTCATATTATTGATGGAGTCTCATGGCTGGTGTTTAGATGCTGCAATCACACTAGGTTTTCAAAATGTAATACTTTTGCATATTTGCACTTTTATTGCTTTTTTATTTTATTTAAATGTTATATTGCTTTTGATGTAATGATTCTTCTTGTAGACTTGTGCTTCCAGTTTGCAGCATTGGCATGCATATAAATGAAAGTCAATGGAAGAAAAGATCTAGTGTGGCTGTGGCATAAAACATCATCTTTAGGAGTCTTGCCTTAAAACAGTACATATTCCTGTACTAATAAAATTCCTTTAAAAACTCAGCCATGTCTTTTCTTTGTCTGCAATAATAATGCACCTCCTTTTGGGAGTTCTCTGGAAATATTTATTTTAAATAGTTGGAATGGACTGACAACCCAAACTTGATCCAGTCTACAATATTTTGCAATGGACATTTGAATATTAAAGTCCACATAATCTAGAAAAAACACTTTTAAATGTTGTTTGAACACAACTGCGTGGGCAAAACCAACATATATTTATATACATTTCCAGTAAACCTTTTGATGGACTATGTGGATTAACTAATTTTGGATTAACTAATTTTGATTCGTTTTCGAGATACAGAAGCTACTCAGTCTTAACATTTGTAAACACTTACCTGATATGTTGACTGTAATAAGACTTAGTGATCTGTTGTATTCAGTATTCGATCTACAGGTTACTCCCTGGTAAACCCATTCACTACCTAGAACAACAGACAATTGCATCTCTTTTGCTTTCAGAATATCTCAAAAGATTCCAAAGTTTTAGTTCTCATGCTCAGGAAAATCATAAAAAGTCCTAGCCTGTTTAAAATAGCTTCACTTGTGGTCTTTGCATTTACTTTTTTATTTATTTCCTATTTTTGTACACAGCTGAGCCTACGTGTTCAAGTACATTTAAAAACTGCAATTTTGTGTACAACTTATAACGTATAGTGCAGTTAAAACGCAGCGCTTCCTGAAGAGCTTTATGTTCAATCCTTTAAATTTTACATTAAGACAAAACAGCATGAGTTCTGAGCAATTCCAGCGTTATAAATGTGACATTTTACAATATGGCTGTGATATAACAACACTCTATGCATTTGTTCACAATACACGGAACTATTAGATTATATTTTACTGTACTAACCCCTGATAATCAATTTTTTTTCTATTTATAAAAAGGAAGTACACATAGGTTTTGGACTTATCAAATAAGGACATGGTGTTTATACTTTACATTACATTTATAACAGTGGCAGACGCTTTCATTCAAAGTGACTTACAAGTATTGTGCAGTGGCCAATTATGACTGCAGAGCAAACAGGGTTCAGTACCTTGCTCTGCTGGCTCTGGGATTCAAACCCAAAACGCTAGGAGATAAACATTGTAGAATTTTTGTGAATTAAAATCGACAAACATAAGCGAAGATACCCAGGGATAGCTCTTGAAACATGAAATAGTTAGTATATTGGTAATACGTATTTTTAGCGTTCTCAATATGAAACTCATGGAAATTGCCCTTGCTTGACAATAAAAAACCATGCAATAACCACTAACCTAATAGGAATCTGATGTAGATAAAGAGCCTGCCGTAAATGAAAGCTGGGCCCTCCCCGAAGGTGAGACTAGGACGGACGCTGAGTTTCTTGTGAGCTGTGTATATATCGTGCCGTGATGAAGCTGGTGATGACTGGCAAGTGTGGTACTGATTAGAATCAGTTGAAGGTGGTCATTGGGATCGGGGCAGTCATGGTCTGGTGGTAAGAGAGTTGGACTTGTAAGCAGAAGGTTTTGGGTTCGAATCCCACTGCCAGCAGACAAGGACTGATGTGCCCTAGAGCAAGTCACCTTACACCGATTTGCTCTGCAGTTTTAATTGGCATTGCATAATAATTGGATAAAAACATCTGCCAAATGAATAAATTTAAATGTAAATGATTAGGAGGTTGAGAGCCTGGTCTAACCGCGACTAAATGTCTCCTGGCAGCTAGATTGTAGTTGCTCACATCGTTTTAAGTCCAGGATATCTACATAGATTTTGCACTCCAACAGTTGAAGAGGTGTTCCCCTCTCAGACAAGGCTCTGTGGAGAGAATAAGTGAAAGGTGAATGTGAAAGGATTTTAAGAGTGACAAATAAATGTAGGGTGGATCCAAAACTCAGGTGGGAGGGTGATAGGTGACCGTGCTGATTCTCTTCTGGATGGTGAAGGGGCCAGTGTAGCGGGGACTAAGCTTCTTGCTTTGTAGATGAAGGTCAACCAAACGTATATAACTAAACATTTTAGCCCACTGGGCACATTGTGCTCGGGAAAGTCCTTCTTGACTCATTGTTCATTGATGATAAATACTAGGAACTGAGCTGAGGTCTTGGGAAAAGGAAAAGTTTCTGAGTTTCTTTGAGGAAGAAGCAATCCTCATGAAGCCATTCAAGGACATTTAAACTTTAAAATGCCATGAACCTGTGGACTTGCATTTTATGAAAGACCATTAACCACAATTTAGGTAAAGTCCTGAGAGACAACCAGATACATCCCAAGTTTGTTTTTAAACACAATACAATATAAACTTCTTTCATAACTCTTCACATTTGGTCAGTAATAATTATGTATAGCTCGTTAAACAGCACTGACTAGAAGGTAACCCGTAACTATTACTCTGAGTAATTAAAGCATTAATAAAGCATTAGAGAGAAAGGTAGGGATGAAAGACCCACCAAATCTTTGGCTTTCCTAAGATGTTTGTTGACATTCATAAACAAGTGTGTTTTCACCAAAAATACATTTCTATAAGAATCTTTTGTAAGTAAATGATAGGGCTGGGTGAAAAAATATAAAGGTTATCACAATACAGGTATGGTTTATGCAAAAATCTGATGTATGTCTGATGTAGAAATGCGTGTTAGTTTACATGTTTAGGACCATGTGATAGCAGTCCCAGGAACAAGTAATACATTTCTATAAAAAGTGTGTTTAAATATTAGTAGAAATATGTTTTAGGGGGAAGGTCTCAGCTGGGCACAAGATTTATAGTCAGCAGATGAAGTGGGCCGTACTAAACATCGCTGGTGTTACATATGACACTGAAGCTTCAAAGCTCTTATCGAATCCGCAGTCCAGTTTCTCTGGAGCATATAGGTAAGCATGTATAGGTAAAGAACAAAAAATAAGCCTCACTTTGTGTTCAGGAATGTCAAAGTCTAGGGGTGGTTTCATAAACTGCTAAAACTTGAATGACAAGTTAGTCGTCTTTTTTCCCTTTTTTACAAAAAAACTAGTAGAAGTGGTCAATTCAAGCAAGGTTGTGCTTACGGACTACTCTTTGGAACCACATTGACGGGAGAATCATTCTTTTATAAATATATTATTATCATCATATTTAATGTTTTTGTTTTAGGAAACCTTTTGAAGAACCATTATATAACAGCAATAATATATAATAATTACATAATAATATAATAGCAATGGCCTTAAGCAGTTTAACCCACTTTTACCTTTATCATTACATTGAATAAGGGAGTATTATATTATCTGACAACTGAACAATATTTGTGTGGTTTTTATCTAACGAATGTGGTGCGGATTAATGACTCTACGTTTGACCTTGAACGTTATTGCACTTTTTTTTGACACTCTTCAAGCTTCCCTTTTATCCCTGAAAGAAAACCTTCATACCCTTATAAATTGTTCTAAATATAACCATAACTGAAAGAACCTTTTTGAAGATGTGAAGAGTGAACATTTGTCCTTTTCATGCAATGTTTCCTCACGCTATTTCAAATGATGTCTTCTGCGTCTCCTACATGCCTTGAAATGAAATTCTTTTCAACTTTTCAGGCCCATGATGACATTTGAATCCGCCGTTAACTTTCTGATGACCCACAAGACACTTGTGTCCAGACAATTCATCATTCCTTTAGGGAAGAAATATGAGTCAGTTCATGGAGAGGATGCTTAAAAAGAATAACAAAAATATGTGGGGTGTTTTATTATACCATAGCTTTAATTTTAGCATTAAAATTTATGTTATATATATATATATATATATACAAATATTTATATATATATATATATATATATATATATATATATATATATATATATAAAATATATATATATATATATATATATATATATATATATATATATATATATATATATATATTATGTTACATTTATGTTATATATATATACAAATATGAGTTTTAAATGTCATTTAGTCCCAATATTGCTTGTCCCAAATCATAAACTCATGATCACTGTACCAGTGCATGCTTTCCCATCAGGGGGGTTGGGGCTCCGGTGCCCTGGCCTCTGATTGGTCAGCAATCAGTTGTTTGTACCAAACAGGAAGTAGCGTGAAGCCAGTCGAGCAAATGGACAATGGCGGCGTTCTGTCTAGCGAAACCTTTCAAAAGTGTGACATCATAACTATCCACCGCTCGCATCCACAGAAACTTCAATCGTCTTCCGGTTATCACCGTATGGGAATGGGCACGTCTGGAGAAACTGGGTTTCTTTCTTAAGGAGCCGGAAGTGTGTTTGTGATCGGGCATCATGGCTATAGCTCATGCCGCCACAGAGTTTGTGTTCACGGATTTCGTGTTGAAGGAGCCCGCGACAGAGAACAGATATAAAGGCATCCGGTTAGATTTGGCTCTGGATAAAATGGTGACTTGTGTCGCTGTGGGTCTGCCTCTGCTGCTGATCTCTCTGGCCTTCGCTCAGGAAGTGTCTGTCGGTATGTTATTTACATTTACATTTAGTCATTTAGCAGACGCTTTTATCCCAAGCGACTTTGTTATCCACTCATACTTCAAGCACACACACTATTCTTTAGTGTACTTCACTTTAACTCCCATACTTACATATGTGCATAAGTTTTACAGTTCAGTTTTCATTTAGGTTTCGCTTTCAAGTTCAACTTCCCACGTGTCATAACAACAACATCTGTTTGTGTTTATGTTAGAAGTTGGGAAATGTTTGTTATTAGATTTGTTTAAAAAGTAAACAGTATAATGTATGACATCATATACAGTTTACTATAGGGAAGGTTCAAGTATGTGTTTGAATGCACTGGACATTAGATCAAGATTCTACTTCTTGTTTCTATAACACTTGACCTAAAATATTTAATAATAATTTACTTTATTTATATATTTAAAAAAAAGGTAATTTTATACATCTTTAAGCTTGGTGGTTTTGCAGCTCCCATGGCCTTGAAGTCACCATTTGAAACAGATCCCTCAAGTTACATTTACACTTATTCATTTAGCAGACGCGTTCATCCAAAGTGACTTACAGTGTTATGCAGCTGTCAGTCATCACTGAAGAGTAAACAGGGGTGGGTGTCTTGATCAAGGACCCTTGAGTTATTGTCTGCTGGCACTGGGATTCGAACCCACAACCTTCTGCTTACAAGTCCAACTCTCGAACCAGCAGACCGCAGCTGACCCATGTTTATCGGTCCTAGATAGTGTCTGAAAATGCTTGAAATATTAGAATAATTATGTCCTAGGGGTATGCAATCATATCTTGGGCG
This sequence comes from Triplophysa yarkandensis, assembly GCA_033220385.1. Lineage (NCBI taxonomy): Eukaryota > Metazoa > Chordata > Actinopteri > Cypriniformes > Nemacheilidae > Triplophysa > Triplophysa yarkandensis. The sequence continues at coordinate 7,362,833 of CM065675.1, forward strand.
ATATTGTCGTAAATGTTGTTTGAACAACATGCGAGATCACAGTATTTTGTATGTCACGTACTGCTTTTTGCGTTTTGTGTAATTGTTTGTCTTGAGCCGTTTTTTTGTATTGTTTGTTTTGTTTTTAAAATAATAAATCGCAAGGTGTCTCTTAATTTAAAATTAATTTAAAATCATTATTATTATTAATATTATTAGTAGTGGCAGTAGTAATAATCAATATTCTGTTATCATGTTGTAGAGCTAGTGGCACAATATAAGACTTAACAAACACAACTTCTAAGGATGACATTAAAATATCGTTTGGTTATTGTTATCGGAAAAATCCAAGAACACATAGAGATAATAATCTTTTGGCCAATGTCGCACACCCCTACGATGTCCAAGGTAATGGTTTGTTTAAAAAGTATGTCAAAGATCCCAGGATGATCTAATACAGAACTATGGACACTTTTAATGCAAAGAAAAGCTGTATTTATATGTTTGTCACAGTTAATGAGAACGATGTCAACTAGGCCAAGGGTTCTCAGCCTTTTGCAACTCATGGCCCACCAAATACAACAAAAAACTGCAAAACCATCATTTGATCGGTCATAAAGTTTTTGTACTGATCAAATTTAATTGTACGGCTGGGCAATTCATTGAAAATGAAGAAGTTCTAATCAATTTTATTTTCGGTTATTTCGACCTATGTCCCTAACCCACTTCTCTCTTATTAGAGCAAAAACATTTTTAGGAAGTTGTCTATTTTACATGTGCACTCACATCAAACAGTTGTTTCTTTTCTATATGAATACCATATACAACGGTGCCTTTATTTCTTTCTACTTTCTTAATATTTCCAAAATGAGTAACTGATCCTGGTAATATCGCGAATCCTTATCGCCCAAACATAAAGCATAACTATGTCAAAAGAAAGCTAAAAATCAGACAGGTACAGGTAAATAGTCGTTCAGTAATCATAATCAGGAGAAAGTGAACAATTAATTGAAATTTAGATTTCAGGCAAAAGTGGCCAGCAATAGTTTGTAGCCAAATATTTTTACAAATTAAGAAGTTTAGTCATATTTAACAAAAATGTATTTGTAGTTTTGAAATATTTATATTTTATTTGTAATTGCTGGTATTAGACAGATTGAGTTTGAGACACAAAATGTTCTGTGGGTAATGTTGGGACTGACCTCTATCTCAAAATTAATTTATGGGTCAAAGCCAGAACCCAGTTTTTTGGTCTTCCATTTCTTCTTAAGCCATTGCCTCTGGAACCGTATGTTCTACACGGAAGCAGGAGAGTACCAACTAATTCCTTCTGGTTTCGATCCATAATAAGAATAGCGACATAAAAATAAGACGATGACAAATTTATTGTAGAGGTTTTAATATTGTGGTCAGGTTGAGACGACTCACTCCACTCTTCTGTCCTGAAGCAGTACGGAAGCTGTCAGAGTCATCACGGTTACACTTTTTTGCAGAAGGAAATTAATATATTTATGAAAAACGTTCTCTAGAGCAGTTCGCGTTAGGTATACTGTACAAACATGGCTATGAATTCCATGTATTTAAACGCTGTGTGCAGATTAAAATAGCTGATTTTAGGGTAGTAAATTCATAGCTATTCATTATATAAGGTGTTTACGCCAGCTATGTATAGTATATTGCATTTCTGTCAATGCATTGACCTTTCATGCATAAAAGAAATAACACAATTTTAAAATGACCAAATATCAGCGAATGAACTGACCTGGTCAATATGTTCTTCAACAAATGAAAATAAGTTTTGAGAAACCGTCCTGACCTGTCCTGACCTACCCTGCAAATGACCTTACACACAAAATATTCTTGTTCCTTCCCAGAAATTGGGCTTGAAAAGATGAAACTACACTTTCTGTTCACTGTTTGTTGGTGTTTTCCGAGTTAGAACAGAGGACACGGTGACATGAATGATATGGGTTTTGGCAGTGTGGGAAGCAAATGGAAGCAACAGTAAATAGAACATGTGAAGAATGAAGTAATTGCGAATGCTGACATTTTTCTGTGCTTTGGTTGTATTTTATACCAAAAAATGTATGTTTTTTTCCCCTTAGGTACACAGATTAGTTGTTTTTCTCCCACAAAGTTTTCATGGCGTCAGGCTGCGTATGTGGACTCCTATTGTTGGGCAGCAGTTCAAACGCAGGACACCGGAGGCCTGCCATTATGGTTGCATAAGGTAAAGAGATCATTTCAAATCAATTACATTAAACATTTTTCTGCAAATAATATTTACTTATTGCAATTTCTATATTAATCTAAATGTAATTAAATATTAATTTTATACATTATATAATTGGTACATTTAGGACTCGCTTGACACTTTAGGTGCAGACTACGTTAAGATAAGAAACTTTATTACCATAAATAATAGAAAAACAGGTTTACACAAATGGCCAAAACACAAAGGAACAGGGCTGACCAAACAAAAAACACAAATAAGAGGTTCAAGCAGAAGATACAAATTATGTTCAAACTGACTTTGGATTAACTACATTAAGCTCTAGACACAATAATCAAAAAGAAAACCCATGAACTGACTGGCTTCCTCACCCAAACACGAGTCCCAGACCATGAGTTTACATCCTGACACCAAAACAAGAACTAGAGAGTCAAGATTTACCCAAAGACAAGAAAGATCACACTGCAAATGCTCACCAATTTAAACCATGTTCTCCTAGTACTCGGAGGCATTTGGGCTTTTGGGTTGCTCCTAAAGGAATAATAGATCATGATTTTATCACTTCTTCTAACCATCTTGAAATTTAAATCTGTATTACTTTTTTCTTCTGCAGAATACAAAAATGTATATTTTGAAGAATGCTGTTAACCGAACTCTCAGAGTCCTTTTGAAATGCATTGCTTTTGTGTCCAATTAAAGTGAATAGGTAATGCCACTGTTTGGTTAGCAACATTCTTCAAAATATCGTGTTTTGTTTTCTGCAGAAGAATACAGGATTAAAGTGACAAGAGTGAGTAGACTGATCTATTACCCATAAATATATAAACAATTAGTCATATCATTTTATAACATATTTGTTTTATTTTTATATTTAGTTTTTCATTACAACCAGTTTGATATGAACACATATTTATAGATATCTCCTTAGAGTCCTTAATTTAATATGCTTGCCAGATTTCTTTTTTATGAAATAAAGTAAATTTTATTTTGAGCACACATTTTAATGTATTTAATGTAATATAAGTCTTATCACTATTGCCCAAAAGTTAGGGCATTCATATAGAGCATTGAAATTTTGTTTTGTGAATGTAGTAAAAAAGATGGGCCTATAATAACCCAAGGTTACAGTATCACAATTTCCATTGGTCTGTTGCATGATGGCTGGTTTCAGGGGTTGGTTTAAGTTTTTTCTCAGCATGAAAAGGTGTACTGTGTAAAATTTTCAAGGTTAGCCTGCTGAAGCTGCATTAATTGAGGGAAAAGTAATAAATTTGATTTTGCAAATACACTCTTCTCTTTACTGTGCTTTAAAGGTGTAAGCAAAGTATTTGTCATGAAAGAGCAACATACAAATTCAAAGTATTATCGAGATTGTGGCACATTTGTTAACATGTCAGGTCATACAATTTTGATTTAGAAATTAAAGTTAAAAATGTTTAATAAGTTTTAATAAGTCCCCCTGTGGTTGATAATTGTATCCCTTGGAACTGATCTTTGACGACATGGAATCACATGTAAAATTTCCCTGTAACTCTTCAACTAAATATCCAAATTGCACTCGCCTTCACTCAAACACACTGGGCAGTTCCAGACACTGCCTAAACTGAAAGTGAAACTGTCAGCTGACACCGCATTGCAGCAATGGTTTTTTGAACATTGCTTATCCATATCCAAGAAAACGTAACAACCCCTCTTTTCTCTCTGCAGTTTTTTCCTTATATCCTGTTGCTTGTGGCAGTATCAGTGTACATGCCAGCTTTATTTTGGAGGTTCACGGGTGCCCCGGTCCTTTCTTCTGATTTAACCTTTATAATGGAAGAACTGGACCGCTCATACAACAGAGCTATCAAACTGGCCAAGCATCTTCACACCTCTGGAGTTCTGGACTCAGATTCAGCTCGCATAGGCTCACAAAGGTAAAACACAAGAAAAGGAAATGCCGGTCCTTCAAGTAATAATAAAAGGGTTTGGGTTATTGAGTTAGTGTTATATGTATATATCACACTATCACAATGTTTTTCACAGTGAGAACAATGTATTGTCAGAGAAGATTACAAGCTAAATACAGTTTTCTGTAAGTAGCAGGAGTGTTTGGCTCAGTTTTAGAGGCAATGTTGGGCTTTCTCTTTGTTCTGTTCCTCAAACAAGTATGGAGGTCATTCTTGAAGCAAGGCATCACTATCACACATGGGTTTGCCTTGTTGTTAGGGATGGCTTTTAATGTTATGCGCCCCTTGTTGCAGCAGATACTGTTTTGTTCAATTTTCCCCTATGACCCTTGAAAGCTTTTCCCCCTTTCTTAAGGCTGCTTGTTATCTTTTTTGAAGGCAGAGTCAAGCAATTTGTGTCAAAACGGAACAATTCAAGTCGTTCACATGTGCTAATGGTTCGGGGGAAACTGAAAATCAAACAAGCTCTCTACAGGTGTTTTATAGAGGAAGGCTTTAGGAACAGAGAAAATAGATCCCAGAACTAAAACTCACACCTGAACGTTTCACATACAAGACTAATAATTTGAATAAAACATTTTCCTAATCCCAACATGTCCAACGGACCATAAAACGGCGAGTCTTTGAAGCTTTCACAACATAGATAGATAGAAAGTACTGCCACTGAGAATTTAATATCCACTACAGCACCAATAATGTTCGGAAGGTCAACATTATTTTAGTATTATCTGCATCTAGCCTTGATGTTCTCAAGCCTGACTGATCCATTAGTAAATGCTGTGGCCTTTACACTTGAGATCAGGTGTGCATCTCAATTAAACGTAAATAGAAGCTATTCATCTCAGAAGGTCTTATGTGCCGGAATGCTTGTGAATCTTACTTTATATAAATGTAACTTCAATCAACAAACCTTTTGAATAGCCTCAAGTGAAAATCATAAGCTAGCCATGGAATGGTCCATGACAATTGGCTTGTCACGGTTCAAGACAAGTTTATTGTTTGGTCTATAGCACGACAAGTTTTTTTCAAATTGGCACACTTATAGTATGCCCCTTTGGGCTTCTTTTACTGTCAAGTCACGTCATGAGTCGTGAGCGAGCTTATTTAAAAAAAAATATATAGTCGCTTGTTGGGAGAATCTCACAAGCTACATGTTTTTTTTATGTCCAGTGTCGCTGTTTTCAGAATCAGAATCAGAATGAGCTTTATTGCCAGGTGTGCTTACACACACAAGGATTTTGTTTTGGTGACAGAAGTTTGCAGGACACAATCAATCAATGTAAGGCGACAAGACAATTGACAGGTAACATAGGAAAAGAAACAGTAAAAAATAAATATGCAAGTTAAACACACAATGTTGGAAATGCAATGTGACTGAAGAGCACTGCATGGAAAAGTTATGTACAAAGGTTTTATAAATGTGCAAGTTATTAGGTGCTATATGTGAAATGTTGGAGGGAAAGTATTGCATACATTTATTTCACAGTAGGGTTGTACAATATGTATATACACGGATATTATAAGACATCAACAGGTGTTTTAAACATATACAAATTTTAAAATGCTATATATGAAAAGTCCCACTGAAAGTTATTTATTGAACACATTTATTGCCCAAGATGAACATTTAATTGTCCATGAGGTAGATGGCCTGAGGAAAGAAGCTCCAATTTCAAACAGAGAGTGTGCTGGGTGTAAAGGGTCCAGAGTGATTTTGCGAGCCCTTTTACTCAATCTGTATGAGTACAGTTCTTGAGAAGTGGGAAGAGTAGTGCAATTGATTCGCTCAGCAGTCCGGACTATTTGCTAAAGTCTTCTGAGGTCAGTTTTGGAGGCCGAGCCAAAGCAGACGGTGATGGAAGTGCAGAGGATGGATTTGATGCCAGCTGAGTAAAACTGTACGAGAATCTCCTGTGGCAGTTTGAACTCTGAGATGGTGGTGCCCAGGTACCTGAATGACTGTTGAAACACCGCCTGGTCCTGATGCTTTCCTTCTCTGAAAATCTTGCACTTTATCCTCACTGAACTGAGGTGCAGGACTTTAGAAGAGGGAAATGGTTGGATGTGTTGATGGCTAAGTAGAGAGATGTTCAGGGTGGATGTGAAGGATCTCAAATCAACAATAGAATTGATTTAAATCTTCAATAAGCTGTTTATTGCTCACGATCCTGGGTGCTCAGTGTCAGTGTGTTCCTAGCTTGATTAAACAAGGTCCTGTCCCCACTCCTGTTGGAATCCCTTTTGGCCGGACGTAGCTGTCTGATATTAGGTGTGAACCATGGTTTCATCATTGTTAAATGATAGATAGGTCTTTGCAGGGATGCATAAATCTTCACAGAAACATGTATGATTTTACAGTCTCTGTGAGCTCATCCAGATCTTTGGGAGCAGCTTCAAATACACTCCAGTCAGTGCACTAAAAACAGGCTTGTTAGACCTGCTCTGTTTTGTTGGTCAATCTCTTTACAGACCTTATTTCGGCCTTAGCAGTTTAAGTTTTGTCTGTTCATTGGTCAAAGAAGGGCCAGACAGTGATCAGAGAGTCCTATAGCTGCTCTGGCAGCAGAGCAGAATGCATCTTTGATTGTAGTGTAGCAATGGTGTAAAATATAATGGTTTTCTTTAATGCATGGACTTGCTTATAGCTAAGCTCTTTGGACTTCATGTGGTGCCAGCATCTTTTCGTTGAAGACTGGCACACACAGTCACAGAGTTTAAAGTGATGAGCCCAGAGATGCCCCAAAGTTGCAGTCGGAAATGCCAATATCGATTTAAGTCTGAAAATATCTGGAGCCCTTATTATAAGAATGGAGCAAGAAAATCTGGAAGCCAGATGACAAAAAAAGACATATAACTATATGTGATACACAATTGTGTGTGATCTCACTCTATTGATGCTTGGTAACAGGTTTCATAGTTATACAATATAAATGATATGGGATAAAGTTATAGTCATCCAAAACCCCTTTAATAACATTCTTTAGGTACAAGGCATGATACAACAACACATGGGTAACATCAAATCTAATGCGGAAATCTATAATCTAATAACCTTTTGTTATTACAGCCAAAGGATTGAAAAAAGACAAACATGGAAGTTAAATTAAAGTATTGTCATTCAATAAAATAATAAAAAGCAATTAAAGAAGTGAATCTGAATTTTTATAGCACTTTTACAATTTTCAAATCATTGGTACACGAATGATAATTTTGCTTTGTAGCTTTACATGAAACATGTTAAGTTTAAACAATGTTACATTTGTTAAAATAGTGGAAGCTGATTCCGTCCTTTCTAATGATTTATGGAGCAGCAAATATATAGAGAAGAGTATAGGCCCTAAAACAGATCATTGAGGTAATCCCTTGTTTACTTGTGTTAGATTTGAAGAATTCCCATTTAGATGGACAAATTGATATCGGTCAGATAAGTTGTATTTAAATTATTTCAATTGGTTTAATTCAGCAGATCTGGTTATATGTTGTGGCCTATAGTATCAAACACAGAATTGAAGTCAAGCTGTACCAGTAGTCTGAAGGTATGAGCAGGTCAGTTGCTATCTTAACCAAGACAGTTTTGGCCTGTAATATGGCCTAAAGCTACAATGACATGTCAAGCATATCATTATTTTGTAAGAAGGAGCACAGCTGAGGACACACTGTTATTTTTTTGGAGGATTTTAGACAGGTAAGGGAGGTTTGAAATCATTAGTTTCCTAATTAACTTGGATCTATGTTTGGTTTCTTTATAAGAAGCTTGAAGACATCCATCTGAAAGGATCATGGGACAAAAATATTAGTTTTATTACGTCATTACATCCATTATTTATTTCTATTTATATATATTGCATGATGGAATGCTAACCTGTTTGTGTATTGTGTTTTTTGTTTTTTTAGCTCTGTGCTGGATTTCACAGAGAGCTTTAAATATCCTCTGGTGGAACAATACTTGAAAACAATGCGCCTCTCTATTGGATTGCTGGTCCGTTATATCATCTGCCGTGCCGTTACCTTCTTGGCTCTGCTATTAGCCTGCATCTACCTGTGCTACTACATCCGTCTCTCCGTCACAGATGAGTTTCAATGTGATATCCGTACTGGTGTGATGGTCAATGACTCCTCAATACCTCCTCTTATGCAGTGTAAGCTGGTTGCTGTGGGGATCTTTAAGCTCCTGAGCTACATCAACCTATGTGTGTATTTGCTGCTGTTGCCGTTGTGTCTGTACGCCATTGTGGTTCCCTTCAGAATGACAAAGGGATTTTTAAAGCCATACGAGATGCTGCCTACGATAGGAGTGATGGACTTTGATAGAGTGGCCTGGGATGATCTTGCACTTTATCTGCTGTTTCTTGAAGAGAACCTCAGTGAACTCAAGAGTTACAAGTGCCTAAAGGTATGTTGAAGGAATTAAGTTGTCTTAGCAGGCTTTGTGCCTGGCTTGCAGCAAAACATGTCAAAATCTAATGGCTCTACTTGAACAGTTTTAACATTCTTAAGACATAATCTTAAGAGTATTTGTATTGTATGAACTACTATATGGATTAGCAGAATAAAGTAAAAATCATGGATATTTTATAAAAAAAAAATTATAATTATTTATTTGATTTCAGCTTATTTTTGGACATTGTTGTGATGTGTTCCTTTATGTAGGTTATAGAGCTTTTGAAGGAAAATGGAGAAGGGTCGTTTGACACCATGCTGCTGTTACAGAACCTTGCACAGGTGAAAACAGATGCGGTGGATAGCAGATTACCCAAAGACTTGAAAAACGGCAACAACGTTGACACTGAGTTGAAAGGTTTGTGTGTTTCTCATTACAAGTCATTATTTAATGTGTATGAAGTCATAATCTTTTATCAAAGTCATAAACCTTAAACAAAAATGAATAGGAAAAGTTGTGGCATATTTGAATAAAGTGTTCGGCTTAAGTAAGATGGTCTTATACATATGGGACGGCATGAGAGTGAGCAAGAGTGTGAGTTTCTTAAACCCATTCTGTCAAGATCAAAAGAGCCGCCAGCTTGAAAACTCTTATTTAATAGCCAAAGGGAATTACACTTTAATCTTAAAATGCTAGCACAAATAGTGTTCTGCAAACCCTCGCCCGCTTTGACGTGCCCATTTAAAGCACGTATAAAATGCCTCTAAATGAAACTTGAATAAAGGTATTGAACTAGGTGAAGCATATGTTCTCAGGCAGATTTCTTTTGATGGACCTTGGGTCTGTTTAGATGCTTTGAAATGGCTGGTCGTGACATTTCTGTATGAAGTTTTTGGCTTCAAAGTCAAATAAGGAGAACACAATTGAGAATTTCATATGTTGTTCAATGGCTTTCAAGTTTTAGACTTTATTATCATATAGGATCAAGAGTTTATGATCATAAACTGCACACACACTCCTAATTATTTATTTACAAAGAAACAGTATATTACACAGACCAAGTAAAGTGTACGAGAATATTCTAGAATTGAAGTTTTTGTATTTTATATTCATTTTTGTCATTTCTCTCTGATGTTTTCCCAGAGTTTTCTCCACTCCTGGAGGATGGCCACTTCAAAAAGTGTGAAAATGATAAGGTTGTGCACCAGAGGGCCATCTGAATCCTTGTTCCATGGGGAGCACACTGCCAGCATCCCATTGAGGCTTCCCGCATCCTTAGAAGATGAAGGAATACATTTGGGAGAAATACATCGGGGAGGACAATGACATTGGATCGTTTCTCCTGTGTTTCCCTTCTATAAGACTGCATTGCTCTGAACATAATGTATAGCTGGAAGTATTTGCTTTTTATCTGTTTTCCTGTGTGTATAACCAAGCTGCCCTGACCTTAACGTTTGCTTTATCATATTAATAAGTGCTTTTGTGTCCATGTGGTGGAGGCTCCAAACACTCTTACTTACTTCAAAACCCTTACAATGTAACACTTGCAGACAAAAATGGATGGGGAACAATGACTTGAGCATTAAGAGTTTAGATCTGTTCCGGTACAATTGAAATGATATGTTAAATGTCCATTATTGAAACTCTTTTTAATTAAAAGCTATAGCGAATTTGGAACTTGTGGGAAGCTTTTTTATCATTTCTGACAAAAAAATGTTGGTGGGACATACAGAATGAAAAAAAATACTTATCAAATAGTTGAGCTAAAATTAATGTCATACAAAATTGTGGTATAAAACAATTGACCACTGCCAATAATAAATATAAATCACTGGTACATGTATACTTTTTATGGGTTATTTTATATTCTTTCATTTTGTTTGTATGTTTAGTCCCTATCTACTTAAACATTTCACATTGGAATAAATAAATATTTATATTATTTTTATACTGACTAGCTGTAAAAGAGTACTTCCAATGAGTATAAAAAAGTGCCAGCTTTTTAGAAATTTGCAAGAGCTTTAAGAGTGTTGTCTCACTCATGTTTATGTATGTCCATGGTATGAAAGAGAAGTGATATGACACTGACAGTTTACTAAAACTTTTATTGACTTCGATCAGATACTCAGGGCTACGGCGTTAATGTATATGACTATGTGGTGCAGGTTGATTTTTTTTGTGTACGAGAACGTGTGTGATTTTTAGAGATTTCAGAAGTATATTGTGCTTTGTATTTTGAATGTCACTGTGCTGTGTAATTAAAGTTGTTTGATGTTTACACTTTTGTGTGCGAAGAGGTTTGGTTGTAATTGATCTGCTAATATACTCATAGCTTAACCTATTGGCAAAAACATAAATGATGTTTGCATTTTGAAAACAAATTCTGACTTCTTTCTTAGTCTTCTGAATAACACATCATTTAGTTTGTCATATTCTAGTCATCTGTCATCCAGAATTGACGGTCATTGGTAGTATCCATCAGTGTTATGTTGGATGGTATTAAGGTTTAAATATCCAGGCACAGATCTAATCGTGATAGTACAAAACATTATTTTATTTTAAATGTCATAAACATCATAGTGTCTTCTTCACAAAAGATAATTTCACTCCAAATAAGCATAAAGCCTGCTCTCTCTGAGGAATACACATGCTCCCTGAAAAAATTTGCATTCTTCCCCAATTTTATGTGCAGGGGGAATGGTATTCTCTCAAGATAAAGTACAATATTCTTGAAGCCATGTTTCGTCCCAGTCTTCCATTTTTTAGATTCAAGCACGTTATTGTGTGGGGAAAAAAACAATTTTTTCCATCAGTCTTTGACTATATATATATATATATATATATATATATATATATATATATATATATATATATATATATATGACAGTATATGTCAAATTATGCTGTTGGGGTGGTTAGAGTGATCCGATGCATTTTGAATAATTGCAAAAAAGCAACTGCACTGATGACAATCAACCTGTGGTCAAACAAAGAAATGCCTGGACAGCATGCCCACAAATTGTGATAAACTAAGTGCACTAATAAGGCAATATAGCTCAGAAGCTTATATTCAACCTGTCGGAGTGGTATGCGTGGTCATGAAAAACTTGGATCAACACTGTAAATATTGAATCTTATATATGTTATGTTAATTTCCTTCCAAGAAACACCTTAAAAATATCCTGAATTATCAATTATACCACGGAAATATACAGAAAACATGACAAACTCAAAATGGGAGTCACTGCCACACTACGACTGTTTGGTCACATCATGCTTTGTATCAAGGGTTAGGTTTAAGAACAACCTTTGAAAACGTCTAGATCCGTCTATTATCATCAATCATTGAAGAAAATCAGCACAATACTAGGTTTCCATTTAACACGGTGGGTCTATAAACCAAACAAAAAGCATCCCCCTAGATGTTAGACATCAGTTTAGTAGTCGGGATTTTATAAGTTCCTTTACCAATAAAATGGACAGAAATAGATCAGACATTATAATTAAGCAACTTGAGGAAACACCAGCTAATCCATCTGTAAATTGAAACTTCCTTTAGGAGCAGATGCAATTATTTTCCTCTGTGGGCCAGGATGTACTACACAAAATTATTAGATCATCGACAACATGCAAGCAAATCCCATAACAACTTCTTTATTAAAAGAGATGCTCGATGAAATAATAGATCCTCTGCTTTATTTTATTAACTCATCTCTGTCATGAGGATATATACCAAAAGCATCTTAGGTGGCTGTATCTAAGTCACTTGACCCATAGGACTTGGCTAACTATAGACTCATATCGAATCGATTTTCAAAAGTACTTGAAAAGGTTGTTTTATCACTGCTGTGCTCCTTGCAAAAATGCCCGTCTGGATTTGGAGCACATAATAATAGTACAGAGACTGCTCTAATCACAGTAACAAATGATTTGCTTTCATCGCATGATCGTGGCTGTATCCCGTTCCTTGTGCTATTAAATCTTAACCATTGATCATAGTATACTTCAATAAGACTCAAAGATGATGGGTTCGTTCATATCTATTTAACATTCTTTAATTCCTAGCAATTAAAATGAAGTATTAAACAAATCAGAAGTCCATTATTCATTAATTAATTTTTCATTATTTGAACAAACTATCTTAAATTGTATAGTTTTGTTCTAGCTCCAATTTTGTTAAATAAGTTATTCTGCATTCTCAGACAGGTAAAAGCCAGAATGAATCTTAAATCTCTCGTCTGAAACTAGTACTGTGTTTAAATACATTTTGTCTCTTTGATTTGGTACTCAGGAAAGTTAAATTTTAATAACAACATATTAGAATACAATGTTAATTCATTTGTTAGAAGCATTTCTCTCCATTTTTTAATAGCACAACCAATTCTGGACAACCAAACTCAAGACTGAGTCGGCAGGCTTGGATGTCAGCATCTGTTGTTTCATGTTTGCTCACAAATGTGGCTTATATCGCCATCTCAGTTAGGTACTTCATTTGGCCTTCTATAAAGGATAGGAGAGGGCACCCAACAAGTAAAATGTGCATGGAATCCTTCTAAAAACTGACAAAGGGTTTGGCAGGCTTGGAAAAAAAACTTTAGTTTCCAATAAGTGCCTCAAACCAATCTCATGGACATCTCTTTAAGAGTCTATGCCATGAACTTCAGATACTTTCAAGAATCAAATGTTAAGTTGGTCGTGTTAAATCAAAAGTTTTGTATTAAACTTCTTTTTGCATGCCTTTAACATGCAAGGTAGCTGAAGGGATTAAAATCGTAACTTACTTATAAACACTTACCGATCATTTTTTATTTTAAATAAACACAAACCTTTGAAATAATATCCAGCATTTTTTATGTGCTATTCAAAAGTGTGTAATAATGGTGACTAATGTATAGTTAACACATCTGGGCTTTGTTTCCCGGCAGACCAAAAATGAACTTGACACTTGCATCTCCCCGAAATGATGACAAATACAAACCAAGCAGATTTTGATGTCGACCTCCCTGAAGTGTTTGTAGAAAAGTGCTTTATGCATAAGACCAATGGTCCGTGGGCCTGACGTCTGAGGCTGAGACAACTTTGGGTCTGAGCCATTTACCTTGGAGTTTTATAATGGAAGTCCAACTCTCTAACTACCAGACCACGACTGACCCTTTAGAAGTATATAGGATTGGTTTCTTGGTGGCTATGGGCTTTGCTTGATTGCCTTATATTGATCCTGGAAAAACTGACTGGTTGCCTGAGTAAAATGAGCCAGTCCCATTTTCTCTGTGATGCTGTAGTTGGACGTCTGTAGGATATACCATCTGGGTAATTTTTTATAATAGCAGTCTATGGGATTCCCTTTCCCATTATGAGTCCATTGGAAATTCAGGTGGCTCTAACACCCGAGGGGTACATCTTACACCATATTTTGAGGCATGATTTTCCACAGCCAGGCAGCCTCTTCAAATGTGGTGACACACATGCTTCTTCAAAATCCTCACTCTGAGCTGTGGAAAATGATACAATCTTATGTTACATTAAACAGCTTTTATGATTTTATGTTTTATTAACCAATGTTTGTATTAATCATCCTTATGATTTTATGTTTCATTAATGTTTAATTAATCATCTTTCTTATACAATATTATACTCTTATGTTTATAGATTGAAGTTTTATTAATCGTTCAAATAATCATATTCTTTTACAAGTTCTACTAAAGTATGTTGAAAATAAGTAACCATAAAATACATGAGAAGGATTGCTTTGTTTTTGATAACAATATGCTTGCAAGGCAGGAAAAGTGTACGTGCAAGAAAGGGAAAAGTGATGGGAACAGAACCGCTGCAGGAGAAGGGTCATCTGACCTTACTCCCATCCGCCAGTACAAGGCCTCTCATGCGGAGGTTGTTAAGCACGAGAAGTAAAACACATTCCCAAATACCAGAAAAACTAAGAGTTACTGTTGTATCCTAATTAAAAGAAGAAAAGGAGGTAGTGTTCTTCTGTGCTGTGTTCTTTGTCTCTTTGATATGTTTTTCACAGAAACTGAAGTCATCTGACGCACGAGATATCGAAAGTGAAAAATGAACCAGATCTGCCTTTTTTGGAAGCAGGGGATGATCCCTTCCGGCCTAGAAGATAGACCGACGATACATACTATAAATATTGTGTGGTTCTGTTACTGAGTTGTTGGTCAGTGTGGAAGTCGTGGACTGACAACCCAGAGCTGTATTTATATTTATTTTTATATCTGATTAATAAACCTCAGTTATTATTAGAGATTGTCTCTCTCCAATTTTTGAACACGAAGGACCCTTGGAAAGTCCAACAGAGCCAAGACTCGTCAAATATATTTTATTATGTTTTATTATGTTTTCACAGAGCCTGCAAGCCAATTCAAACTGACAAACCAAATCTTCCTATTAAATTGCAACCCCCTAATTGCAAATAAGGTCTAAGTACACCTCTTCTCAATAATCAATTGTATATGATCCTCATTCAATTGGTCTATGTGGAACCGTGCAAGACTAGTAGCGGGACACAATTTTGGTAGACTCAGAATCCTGCAAGTGCCACTAATAATGTCTTTGAATACCCTTGCATTCTTAAACCACCATTAATAATGTACCCGAATATAAAAAAAGATGATTCTTTGCATTCTGTAAAAGCACCACTAATGACAACTTATAATGTTTTTCTCACATGTTAAGAAACAAACATGCATATTGTTTATGTGAACAAATGATTTAATGTCTTTGTGCTGTGGCATTTATAATTACATACTTCTTTACTTAATCCACACAAATTTACACAAATAAGAATAAAAGCCCACAATTCATATCTAGAAAGTTTGTCCCAGAAAAGCATATGAATGAGGAAAATAGGTTTAACATGTGTAGGCCGGGTATCATTTGTATATACCCAAAATGAAATGTGTACATATGATATTCAGACCACTTGATAATGTAACACTACTTAAACATTCATTTAAAGTCATAGTTAGCTACATTAAAACAGAAGTAATAAAACCAAAGTTATTGTATACATTTACATTCAAGTGGATTGATGTGTACCCTTTCTTTCTACTCATGAAACAGTCATCATTAGAAAATGTCAAAACATCTTTGTAAACCATGGTTTGACATTTACTTTCATCACATTTATCTTGCATGTTACAGATTTAAAGATGAAGCAGTGAAGACTGAGTCAAACAGTGAGTCGGAGAATAAACATCTTCAGCAGCAGTCTATGGGGGTTCAGCATTCAAGGTTCCGATGAGAACATTTTGAAGTTCTTTGTCACTAAAACCTTGTTGAACTTGCAATGCAACTTAAAAAAACAGAGCATCCTAAAACAACCCAAAATCTTTGATGTCTTCCACTTTTTGTTACAGTTAAATTGCATTACAAAACCCATAAATGTGACATTTACTATCACTGCAAAGCATGCTAGGCACTCAAATCCTCTCCAAACTATATAATGCAAATGGAATGTTTACTTAAGGTTACACATATTACATGGAAAATATGTGCAATAATTGAGATTAAGTTAAAATAACTATAATAATAAATAATAAAAAACAAACAGATTTATTTGTTGACAATGTTATAGTTTTCTTTTTACAATATCAAACCTATTCGTGTTCCTCGGTTTAAACACATCTAGGAAATGAACATGATGTAATTTCCATCATATCACCACTAAAATATTTCATGGATAACATTAAAATCTATTTTTCTTATCTTTCTAATATGATTTAAAACCTTTATTAGCTAACAAGGTCAGCAGGACCTAAACCTGCTTGTGTGTATGAATGCAAATGTGGCCACAAACATGCATGATGCTGTAGATATCCTTGGAAACAAAAGCTGCATTATAATTGTAATGTAAATGTAACACTGTAAACCTTCATGGTAAAACTAAGACCTAAAATGTCCATTTATATTAGAAAGTCAAGAGCTGAACACATTTTTCTTATATCAAATCACGTTAAAATAATGATAAAAATTGAACACATAGAAATACGGATACATTTATTACATAAGACTTGTTAGTTTTACAATTTAGCCAAACTATAGTCTTGGACAAAGTGGTCTTTCAATCATTTAAGAGCTCTATTTTCCGAAACGTCACAAAAGACATGAGTTTGTCATACCATTTTGCTGTTTTATGAACGTGTTCACTTCTCCGTCAATGTTTCATGCCAAATCGCTTCATTTCTTTGATTAAAATGAACTAAAAGGAGCTCTGAAGAAGCAAACTGCTATGAACCTGTTTTAAGCCTAAATGTGATATGTCCTCTCGACCAATCTGAATTCATTTGATGCAATCCAACATGGACTTGTTCTCAGTCTACAAATTAGTACTTTAAATAATAATAAACATTTTTAAATTTTTAGCGTTTTGTCAAAAATAGACAAACTTTCAATCAACAATCAACTATGTTAACTATGTCAACAATCATTGTTGAACATGTTCAGACTGAGCCAAATGACCGTTTTAACAGGATAAGTTAAATATACACAAAATGTATGGGTCTAGTTTAAAAAAATCACGTTCATTAAAACTATTGAAATGTATTTAATGCATTTTGGAAAAGAGCTCTTCAAATATGGGTACATTTACATTCATGGATGGCAATTATGGACGGCAAATGCCCATTGTCCCTTTTTGAACTTACATGGTAGCACGTTATTGTCAAAGCTATTGACAATAACAATAACAACATAAAAATAACGAAGTCCGTCTGTGGTTGAAAATTGACGACGAATCTTTACCACCAAAATGACAAAAATTGAAAGTTTTTTCAAAAATTACTCAAATGTTACTCTACATCTCAGCTTTCTGAAGCGAACGCAAATACATCTATATACAAATTAACCCCGCCTCTACTCAATTGCACTTGGCAATTCTAGATGCTGCTCAAAGTGAAAGCGAAGCTGAGAGCTCACACACCAGTTTCTGCCTGAATGTATGCACCATCCTTGCATATCTATGACTTTAACTGCTGATCAGTGGGATCAAATGAGTTGATTCCATTAGTTACAGGTTTATGATGTCATTCAGTCAACAATAGTTTGAAATGGTGCATTTGTACATGTTTCAGCAAGTTAACATAGCGTTTCCCATCAGAAAGAGACAGTGGGATATAGATTTTTTTTTATCATGTTAACTACACTTGAAAACGTTTGAAGTACCCAAAGTATGCCCACATATTTTTCTTAAAAACAACATGTACTGGTTGTGCTGACAGTTCACGCCAGACACTACACTATGTAACTAATTAGCACATTTTTCTTCATAGGAAGAGTTATTGTAACCCTTGATGTTTCCCCATTTTGACAGTAAAAACTTCTCTAGGACTTTTAAGAGCTCAGCTCACAGCGACAATTGGCTCCACTGACAGAATATCAGTCTTCCCTGACTGGCCGAGAGAGGTTGACCGAACAGCGTGACTCTCTTTGGGGTTGGACTGTTGTGAGGACGCCTGGCTTTCGGGCCACGCAGCCCTGTGAAACCCAGCACTAGGCTGGGCCAACTGCTCAGGTCCCTCCTCCTGACTTTCACGATGGGTCCGTCTTCCTTGGCCCCGCATCTGTCTGTTTCTGCACATGCCCATAAGGTAAGTAAGTTCTGCTCTGAAGCTCTGGTTCAACCAGCAGTAAATGAAAGGATTGTAGCAGGTTGAGCTCATGGCTAACCAGTGAAAGCTGAAGTAGATGGCGTTGTTGGACTGAATAACTTGGCTGGACAGCAGAACCACATAGCAATTTAAAGGAAACCAGCAAACGGCAAATACCGCCACAACTAGCATCAGCATCTTAATGGTCCTCTTCCTCTTTCTGCGCTGGAGGACGTACTGTTCGCTGGTGACGTCACCGATGGTGTTACGCCGCCAGAGCCGGCGAGCGACGGCGGAGTATGCAGCGGTGATGAGGAGCAGAGGAAGGACGTAAAGGAGAATAAACGTGGCCAAATCCAGATACTGCCAGTATAACTCGGATGGGTCGGGAAAATCAGGCACACACAGAGAGCGCACAATTTCTTTGCTGTATACAAAATATAAAGTAACAAAATACAGTTTAGATATTAAAGTATTTTATATCAAGCCCGAGGAGCAACCTTCTAATCTTACATTTATTAATTTATTCATTCAAATCCAAAGTATTATGCAGTGCCAGTTATCACTGCAAGGAAACAGGGGTAAGGTGTCTTGCTCAAGGACACTTCTGTCATTGCTTGCTGGACCTGGGATTTGAACCAGCAACCTTCTGATTACAAGTCCAACTCTCTAACCAGCAGACCACAAGTGACCGCCATATATTGGCTTCAAAAGGGTCAATCCCATAGACCTCCCAGGGTGAAATAGCCAAGCAGGAAAAAAACATGTTTACTGCCTGTTACATAAAGGGTAGACTGAGCTAACATGGTCATGTCAAGCTAGTTGGGCATGGTTTCAGCAACCAGGGATCATAGCTTCACCCACAAGTGACTGGCAAACAAACCTAGAGGTGACGTCACGGATTCTACATTCATGTTTTTATATAGTCCTTGCTAATGCCATATAAAGATAAGCATATTAAGTAAACTGAAATCTGAAGATATGTAAAGAACAGGTTAAAGCATTTTCTAGAAATTGTCCAATAAGCCACACAGTGAAAGAGATGGGTGGAGCTAAGCCTGCTGCTGAAAGTAAATAAGTAAATAAGCAAATTATAATAAAAAATGTTGGACTAAAAATGGGTTGTCGGAATTATTTAATTTTATCATGTACATCGTTTTTTTTTAACATAATTCCTTTTGAAATTAAAAAAAAGTTATGTTTAAACATGACTGATTTGTACATGATCAAATGAAGTCATTCCAACTTCCCATTTTTTTAAGTTTGTCCGGCAGGCTTAGATATTTGGAAGAATGATTAAAATCAAACAGTTCTTGGACCCCATTGACTACCATAGTTGGAAATATGTATTGTTTTGTTGAGAATGTTTTACTTTTTGAAGAATGTAGGACAGCAAAAATATGGAAAAAAGGCACATTTTACTGCAAAATTTTGCTTTTGTAGTACGAAGGCTCAAATAACCGCTTTGTGACACACATTCATCCAAATATCTTTCTGTGTGTATAACAAAGACATTTATACAGATTCGGAACAACAATGATAGAGTTTTCTTTTTTGGTTGAACTATCTATTGAAGGGTTCAAGTGATGAACAAGATGCCGAGAAATCATTATATAAACTATAGGTTAGAGTGAGCTACAGCAATGTTTAAATATGACATTGTTTGTAATGTTATATTGAATTTATACATAATTTTTTTCTTACATTTCTGTGAAACTACAAAAACAAATCATGTAAATGTCTTATCCATGTCAGCAATAACAAAAGTATACTAGGTACTGCTTACCTGTACACAAAAGTAAATAGTTTCTGGTATATGGCATGAGGCAGTGAAAAACAACTGGCCATGAGCCAAATAAACACAATACAAATGGCACCCTGACCAATGCACATCCGAGGCTTCAGGGGGTGAAGGATTACCTGTGTAAACATGAAACAAAGATCTTTCTTACACACAGCAGTAATGTATGGGAGGATGTGCTACTATTGTCAATATGGTCACAATTCAAAGCTGAGTATCCCCAACCCTCGGAGCTTTGAAAAAACAATCCAACCAGGTTTGAAACGACATGAGGGGGAATATATCATGACAAGACATTGGCATGGCACATAAATAGAGACATTTTCAAGCAACCCTTTTTGTCTTCTTATACAAGTCTGATTCCTGGAACTGTTCCTTTCACATCTTCCTTTGTTCCATTTTGAAGCACCTTTGAAGTATAATGCAAAGTGCTAATAATATGGCATTGTTCAATGGGACTATATATGCACCTGTTAGAAAAGGAACATTTATAAAGAACACAACAGGTTGAAGGACAAAATCTATATTACACTGACAGACTTATTTAAGTTTTGTCTGTAATACTTCATGATAAGGGGCGGTTCGTTAGCAAGGAACAATAATGCAAAATGTTTTAATGTGAGTTAATGTTATTTTTGTATTATTGAAATCAAAAGTTGTGAAAAAACATAAATTATTGTTAAGCTTAAATTATATTAATAATACATATTAATAATAAATGCTTAAAAACGAAATTGTTCCGTTATAATTGTTAAGTTATAATGTTAGTTAACGTAAGCAAATAGCACCTTTATGTAAAATGATAACATTTTGTCATTAAAGGAACAGTTCACTCAAAAATGTGCTCATCCTACAGTTGTAACAAAAAGTGAATACCTTTGTTTGTTGTGCTGAATACAAACACAGATATTTTGATGAAAATGAACTATTTACTTCATAGTACGAAGGCGTAGTTACAAACTTTCATGCAAATATGTTCAATTGTGTTCAGCAAAACAAACAGGTTTGTTTAAACTAAAGAGTGAGCAAAGGACAATACAATGTCGTGTGGGTGAACTGTTATTTTAAAGACAACACTTTAATCAGACATTTAATCGGTGTCTTACTTTTTGAATAACTTTATTCGGAAACACTATAAGTGAGAGTTAGTGCTGGGAAGTGTATATCATTAATGCGGAATAAATTGTGAACCGTAAAATGTGAACACCGCCAAATCTAAATAAGTGGGCATGGACTCCATGGGAGACTGGGAAACCACTTAATGAAAAACTGTTTGATATTTCCTAAAGTGTTCACTTAAGTTTTTTTCCCTGTTACTTGGCAAACATTATATATCTGTGGGAAGGTGTTGCTTGAAATAAGTTTTTAATAATAAAGTCCCCATCAAACTGTGAAATGCACTGGGATTTGTGGTTAATCTAAAGTCACATTTTGTTTACTTTATTTATAAGGTTAAGATATCCCCAACATACATTTGCTATTTTGACCCAAAATGCCATGTTGTTTAACCAATTATCTTGGTCGACTATAAACGATTTGCTGAGTTAATTTAACTCAATTGTTGAGTTTGTCTGTTTTTGGCCCAATGTTGGGTTGGAATAACCCAGCATTTTTAGAGTGTACTCATAATTTTGGCTGGAACAGAATTACCTGGAATTTGTTGAAAATGCTCTTAGTGCTGCTGTGAAAAATAAAATAGACTTGGAGTAGGAAGATAATGTGTTTGTTTACCTGCCGTCTATCCAGAGCGATGGCAGTGAGAGTGAGGGTTGAGACGTGAAGGGAACAATACTGCACAAATCGACTGATGTGACACATGCCTCTTCCAAAAACCCAGGTGCTGTTTACAAACCGTACCTACACACAAAGTGTTAAATGCTGTGAGACACTTTGGATCTAACTGTTTGATAAGAAGAACAGAGTTGTGCGAAAATGATGTCTTAAAAACATCACAGACAAAAATAATTATAAAATAAATTATAATGGTTTCAATTGAAAAAATATAAACTCCAGTTCCTTTATGTAGTATGTTTAGGCCTTATTCCAAAAGATATATATATAACACCCATAACATATATTTAATAAAAATATTTTAATAAATTTACCTTGAAAAAATAAATAAATATCATGTACTTTTTCAAAATAACTGTTACGAACAAAATAATTCACTCTTGACTAAAACATTTACATTTACATTTACATTTAGGCATTAAGCAGACACTTTTATCCAAAGCGACTTTTAAATAATCACAAACTAGCCACAAAACTACAGTGTTAAACGCTAAACAATTTACACAAAATATAATATAAAAATCCTTCAAATGAATTAAATACACAGTTTAAATTGTGTGTACATTTAAGTGAAAAATAAGTTAAATAAATGCTTGTTTTTTATACATAATCATAAAAATACTAGCACAGTTTTAGAGAAATGAACTGTTGGATTTGAAATAAAACATTTTAATATTTGTCACTGAAAATGATGTATTACATGTTTTTAAAAGATGTATTTAGGTTAACATAACTGTGTATTTTTGTGATATTAACCAAGCCAAATTAAATATTCTTTGCATTGTCGTCTCATCACAGAAACCATAAATCATCCAAGATGAGTTGAAGTTCAACTCCAATAACCAGAAAATGTGCCATAAAACATGTTTAATTCTAAATAACAGTGATAATAATAATATCCATCATCATCATCATCATCATCATCATCATCATCATCATCATCATATAAATGAATAGATTACTCTCTGTACAAATAACAACCATGCAACTAATTAATAAAAATAAATAAATGATAAAAAACATAACAATCACTACAACCACCACAACTGCAAGTAATAATAATAAAGCACAGATAAAAACTATTAAAAGAAGTATGTAGAGGCATACCAGAGTGAATGGTGTATTGAGAAGAGTGATGAGAATGTCCGCAATGGCCAGATTGACTATAAAAAGACTCGTGGCAGAATGCATTCTCTTGTTTTTAATAACCACGTGGCATACGAGGATGTTGCCAAACAGCGAGATGATGATAATGACAGAATAAGAGAAGATGAGCAGCGCTTTAATGATGGCGTGCTGCGACTCTTCTCCGTGTCTCTTCTTCCAGAGCAGCGAGCGCCAGTCCGCGAGTGCGCTCTCATCCAGCGCGTAAAGCCGCGTGTCGTTCCCCAGCATCTCCTCCAGCAGCAGCGACGCGTTGTATCCCAGCGCAGTGCACCCGGCTGGGCGCACTGTCAGACAGGTCAGTGCCATCCACACCACGGTCCCGAACATGTCTCCAGATATATCACACATTCAAACTTTTAAGTGTGGACCTTCATCAGACATTGTGGTCGCCAAGAGTCTTCTTCTGATCATTACACGTTCAGATCTCAGCCGTGCCATTGGTTGGACACGTGTCTGGACTCATGACGCAGACACTGGTACCAAAAGATGGGGTATTAAAATGAAGTCCCATCTATGTGAATGATAAGAACTTTGAAGTCTTGGGAGTCAATGAGGAAGATGAATTGGGAATGGGGATGAAGAACAATTTGACTCTATAGAAGGTACATGGAAGCAGAGGAAGTTATGATGAGAGTCATTTGTCCTTTAAAAGGACCGGAGAAGCATTGTGTGATCGAGGAAATTAAGGCATGCCATTTTTGGTTTTAAGATGTTATGGGCAGCACATGTAGAATAAGACATTCTGCAAGATTTATGCATTAATGCTGTGAGTTTTCATCAATCAATGAAACATGAAACAACAAATCTTTACTTCTAGAGGAATGTCCTGGAGAGCTACAGGAACACAACTTATAGTAGACCAAAATGTAAACATTGCATATGTTTAATTTGTATGTACACCATGAGTCTTATTTGGATGACCTCATTATTGTTTTCTAGTTTTTCGTACAAATTATTTGACGAAACAAGATTGTCACAAATTAAGGGGTTACACTTTACGATGAGATTGCTTTAAGCAGGTCTGCGAGAATGTCAACCTTACAATGAAAATATGTTTTACCAAATGTATAATGTATACCCATAGCATAGATGTCGACATTTGGTTGTTCAAATACCAATGTGAGTTTTATTGCATTATTTCTTTTAGTACATGAGTTTCATAGTCAAGTAAGTGCCATTTTCACTCGGTTTAAACAGTAGACAAAATAACAATTTTATTCTCAGAGTGATTTAATGTCACGCCCGTAACGCTGGAAGTGCCCAGTTGTCAGTTGACGGAGTGACGTGACATACAGCCGAGTATGGTAACCCATACACAGAATTTAGCTGTGCATCCAAAGTCCAAACACATATAATTGAACACACACACTTATCGAGAACACACACCCGGAGCAGTGGGCAGCCATTTATTCCAAGGCAGGTATTTATTGTGGGTTGAGAACTCTTTTGCGTTATAGATTTTGAGTTCAGCTGAAGTTTCACCGATAAAAACATGAATAATAAAGTTATCTCGATTTTTATGCAAGCTTACAAACACATTTCTATCAGATTGGCAGAAGCCAGAGTTCTTATCCTTAAGTGGGAGGATTTTGATCAGCGTCTTTATGGTGTGGTTCATTTACAGCCTAAAGAGGAATCACATTAACTGGCTAACGCAGCCCAGACCGAGGTGCAAAATCATTTCAACTGAATGTTTGTTTGCTGCAGGGCCTCTCTGTACCTCCAACAGGAGGTCTTGAAATCACTTGTACTCTGCTAGGCATAAAAATCAGCCTGCCTTGGACTTCACATGAACATATTCTCCCATAAACACATTAAGATATTACCATGCAGGAGATGCTGTTCTAAAGCTCTGCAGGGTCTCTGGCACTCATGGAAATCCTGCATATAACCTGATCTGTAGCTATATGGTCTGTAGTAATGCACAAATTGCACCATCAGAACAAGTTATTCGGCTCATGCTGAAGGAAGAATGCTTATATTGACTAAAATGTAGTTGTTAATAGAGAATTCCCGCCACATAATCTTCTGTCTGCCAACCAAAATCAGAACATTTGGGTTGTTTTTGGAGGCTTTGGTTTCTGTCGATTGAACACTTAAAAAAAAAGAGGACTGGAGTTCTCTCAAAGCACTATTGTTTATTCTTAAGCTCTATAGTTCAAAAAACTTGTACTCTTCACTCATGTACCGAAAACACAAGTATGCACACACTGGAACACGTCAACCTGTCCAACAAAATTATAGGTCTGTGTAAGATTCAAAACACCAGGAAAGATGTTTCTATTGGAAAGCGCCCCTTGTAGAACACAAAAGAAGTAACTTTGAGAAATATCTCAGATTTGTGCTCATGCTTGATGATTGCTTTTAAAGTGAATTAAAATGCTCAAACCAAAAAAAATTATTCATGGAAAACAGAAAAGGGATCAATCTTAATACAAAACAATACCAAAGAAATAGAGAAGGGATCTCTCTTAAATAAAATTTATAATTTGCATGTAAGGATTATGAATCATTATGGATGTGACAATTCACTAACCTAAACCAAATTAAAGTCAAGAAAATCCTAAAAGACTCATCATGGGTATAACCCACAAAATATTGACACCTAAGCTATCAGTGATAGAAAAAACGTTTTACATTTTCGCATCTCTTCTTCATTTCCATTGACATTGCTTGTATAGGTGAGTTAAACAATTTTGTTTTGTTTTTGATATGTCATTTTTTTTTACAGAAATAGTATCAGATGTTTACACATTTCATGATTTTTATCAAGATGATTACAATTCCAAATGAAAATTGTTTTTTTTAATAAAATGTCAAATGATTAATTATATCCACAATTAAATTTTGTGTTATATAATGTGTTTTGTATTTATAATATAACATTAAAATACACTCATATAGCCTATTAGAAAATATAAAAACTAATAAACATTTATATATTAATTAAACTATTTATAAACATAAATACATACATGTAAATATTTTTAAAATTAACATACTTGTATTTATGTTAATAAATACAAAATAAATATGCACAGTACACAGACATTTACACACTCATTTATTCTAAATGCGATCATTTGCATAAAACGTTACTTGAAAATGTTTGGGCAGCAAAAGCATGTCTTAAACTCAACAGGGAAACTGACACACAGCCATGTGAAAAAAAGGGATGTAGCTTTGACATATTTGATGTCTCATCCCCTTTGTAATGCGAAAGAAAACAAAAGCAAATTAGCTTTTCAATCATCAACAGAATATCATTAGATCCAATATTCTTCTGTGGAAAAACAAGAGCACTCTTGGCCTCAGAAGTGAATGTCAGAAATAATATAAGAAATAGTCCTGTGGATATAAAATGTTCTGCCAGCTCTTAAAAAATATCTAAACTCTGACAAGCAGTGTGTTTTCAGTTGCATAATATTTAAGGATTAAGGGTCTTATTTGCATGTACTGTCCACAAAAACCTTTAAATCAAAGTAGAATTCCAAGTTGGCCAGAATTTTATAAGTAATGTCTTTCTCCATAAAAGCTGCACCGTAAAAAATGTTCATGTGTCTTGGTAAAAATATGAAAAGTAAACACTTATATTAACATGTCATTTTCAGTGAAAAATGTTAAAATAACCCAGTACAAATCCAAGTCAATTTCTCTAAAATGTACAAACATTTAAAAATGTATGTAATGAAAGTCTCAAATACATATATATTTTTAACAATATTTTTGGTGAATTCTAATTAAGATATTTGAGTTCCTCTGGTTTACTTTTTTTACTTATATTACAGTGCATTTACTTACATTTACATTTAGGCATTTAGCAGACGCTTTTATCCAAAGCGACTTCCAATAGTCGAGGAGACAATGAAGCGGTAAATAGCCGGTACAACAATATGTGAACAAGTGCTACAACAATGCTACCAAGTTATACAGAGAGAGAGTTACAAAAGTTAAAAATATGAAAGTTTTTTTTTTAAACTTAATTTCAAAGCTTTTAAATTGACAATTTTTGTTTAAATTGTGCCATGTAAAAACACTTTGCATATTTTAGAATGTGTTTTAGTTTGCGACACACATTCCTTTTAAAGTAGCAAAACATCTCAATCTCAGATGTATTTGTACAATATTGTTAGGTCTGAATATATTTCTGGTAACATGTCTCTTCACTGGCAAACCACAAGCCTAAGATCATTATTAATAAATAATTGTCCATTCTTTGCAGAAAAGTTAGGGAAGCCATACAGCTTTGGAAAGACAACAGTAAATAATCACTTTTGAGAAATTTGTAGAGGTGACGATAACTTCAGGGAATAGCCGTAACATTTATGATTTTTCCATGTCATCTTCAAACCAAGATTTCCAAGAATAAACTGTCACTTTTATCCCTCTATGA
This sequence comes from Triplophysa yarkandensis, assembly GCA_033220385.1. Lineage (NCBI taxonomy): Eukaryota > Metazoa > Chordata > Actinopteri > Cypriniformes > Nemacheilidae > Triplophysa > Triplophysa yarkandensis. The sequence goes on from CM065675.1 coordinate 7,390,135, forward strand.
ATATTCCTTAATATGCCTATTTGATGTGGAAAGCCAATAGAGCAATGAGCTAAGTGTGCACCTGAATGTAATGAAGTGCTTTTCACAAAACAAAATGTGATTTAACATTTATACAAATAAACTGCTATTTTTATTTTAAACTACTTTTATTTTATTTTGTTGATCAATATACTTGCACTTTAGTCAAACCCCAGTAAACAAATGATTTTACGCTAAGCATGAATTTATGACTTACATCGTCAACTACACATACAGTACAGAAATACATTCTCCCTAGAAACTTTATGAGAAACAAAACAATTGCTATTCCCTACTGTACAGTACATTAATATACAGTAAGCCAAAGTACATAGTTGAAGCATCTTAAGCAGCAAGATCAAGCGTACTTTACTAGGAGCTTCCAATTTTTTTTTGCTCAAAAGCTTTGTTCAAATTTTGCCAACTGACATGGTACCTTAAGTAAAAATTAGTTACTTGTATCATCCATAGCCATAACTCTAAATTACAAGTGTAAAAAGTAGAAAAATCTTTTTCCTAATCTATTGTGGTTTTTATATTCTGCAGAGGTGAACAGGCTTGAAACACTTCTGCTCTGGTAAACACAAAATAAATCCCTGGAACAATGATGTGCCACTATAAAAGACAACTTTAACTTATATTGAACAACATTTTTAATACAAAACATATTTTCGGGTTAAGCATAAGCATAAATTTGTTTTTTAATATTTCTCAAGAACTGGAAGTGAGAAATGAACAGAAGTTCTTTAGAATTCCAACTTGATCTCATCTCTGTCGTCTTGAGCCTTTAAACGGATCAAACTCATCCTGCATGAAAAAAGGGCATTGATTAAGATCAAAATGATGGACTATGTTTGAAGGTAAATCACATAATTCTAAAGACCTAAATATATAGACTCATTCACAAGGACGATAACTATACAACCTACTGTACTAAAACTACAGTATACAGGGCAACGATATGATTGGGATCACTTTTATAATGATTTTTCTCAAATTATGATAAATCACTGACTGCAAATCAAAATCACATTGAATTTTAATTTTAAATAAGCTTGTAGTAATAATTGTTATTGGATGTAAACCCGACCTCATCATCACTGTCATCGAAGCACACTCCTTTATTAGACTGACTTTGACTTTGGGAACCTCTTCCTCTGGAGCCACCTGAAGATGGCCTATTGGTTAAACACAAAAATAAATAGGTTTCATGTATAAAATGTAAACTATTGCTTAAAACAGTACATGTTAAAACATATATTTCAGAAAGCAATTTTCAACGTCACACAATATGAACAAGGTAAATGTAAAAAACAAAAACAAATTGCTAATTCAATTCATAGTAAGGCAAAGTCAAACCAGCTGCAAAACTACAGCAAAGTTGTACAGTGTGGTTACTACAAAGCTCCTGATCTGCAAATGAATAAAGAGACCTTTTTTTTGCTTTATTCTGTAAACTACTGCAAATATCACTCCCAAATTCTGAACAAAATATTGCTTCTATTTTGCAGAAAATGTAAAAATGTTCTACATGAAAGTTTTCATGTGTCTTGTCATGCTGGTTTTAAATGCTGTTTGATGAGGTTTGACCATAACCATGATCTAGAAATGTTGATTAAAGGGACATTTAAAATGCTCTCTTAAAAAAGGACGTACATCGTATGACTTTAAATGTACATGAAAATCTCAGTACACAAAAACAAAGAGATCTGACAAATATAATTCTATGAAAATTCTCTGACATTTGAAATGAATATGCATTGAAACAACTACTTACTTATGAGTGGCCCGAGCAGCATTGCCAAATGATATATTGTCATCTGAGTCACTGTCCTCTATAGTGATCTTAAAGAGAAGAGGGGATACAGGACAAAAGAAGATGAAATCAAATTATACGTGAGAAGAGCAAGACCATTTTTTCAATCCCTCAGTACTGTGAATAACAAACCTGTTCTCTCAGTCTCTTCCCTTTCATGTTAACCTCTATTAAACAGAAAAAACTGAGGAATGAATGCTAATGGTTTCTTCTATACATGAAAATTAGTTAAAAGGAAATATAATTGTAAGGCAGCTCCTGGAAACATCCTCTTGGTATAGTAATAAGCCATGCAAATTTCAGGACAATTTAGGGAAAAGGGACACGATTAATGATTTTACTCTTTTAATTCTTTCAAAGAAAATGACTGAACGCCAACATGTAAATATAGCAATATAGATTTCAGATGCCTGGGATTTGCGCACAACACCATTCTGCAAAATTGTCAAACTGTGGCCAAAAATATTCATGATACGATTTTTGCAATAACCGTTGAAATATTTATATAAATAATATTGTTTACATTTATCTATAAAAATAAGTTTCTTAACAAATTATTGATAATCCTTTTATATGCCTTTGGTAAATATTGATGTAATATTCCCAACATAGTTGGATTAAATACCCATAATTTGACAGATTTGTAGAACTAAAACTAAAGGCCTTTTAATGTTAAACAAACTCTTTTTTTCTTAAAGCCATGTGAAATTCCTATAACCAGTTCAAGCCCACTGTACACACAGACCTCTATTATTTTACCACAACAGTCCTAAATTATAAAAAGGTTTGTTTCTAAATCAGCATTCTTTGCAACAGAGTATAAGTGGAATGCTGTAGCTGTATAACTGTTGCTATGGTGACTGAATTCTCTAATCCTTGCAGGAAGTTTCATGAATAGTGAACAGTGTGAAATTTTTATTTATTTCTATGGCGCTTTTCATGATATTGCACTTTAAGCACAAACAGAAAAGGCATTTCGTAAAACACTTTAAAATAAGGTGCTGTTGTTAAACTATTACTTAATGCATTTAATAAAATTAACTAATGATGAACAATACTAATGCAGCATTTCTTAATGTTAGTTTACCTATATTTATCATTTACAAATACCTTATAAAAACCAAAGGTTGTCCTTGTCATGTATGGACCCTGAACTAACACTAATAACTTTGACTTGATTTAACATTAATAAGGAGAAATAAATGCTAAAAAACTAAATTATTAATTATTGTTAGCTATTGTTAATAGCATTTACTCTAAACTGCACCTTATTGCTAAGGGAATCAACATAATACAACAGTTTAGAAAAAATAAACAAAAATCTAAAAATGATTTTTAATGAAATGTACACGAACAATATTAAATTGTCTGTGGAATCCAAAACCTCCTCATAGCTATTTTATCTATAAATATACCCATCAACACCTGGGATTGCCAGAAAAAAGCTCTATAAAAAACTAAAACCAGCGTGATGTCTTCTAAACTCAAGCAGGTATTGGCTGTTTTATCAACAGGGCTTTGATGTGAAGCTTAGTGTGTTAAGATGGTTCTTAATCAGTTTAGGCCAAAAGCCAAAAAAGTGTGATCCAGTCTCTGAAAAACATGCATTGTATTGTTTTGTGATTTGCCTATTTTCTAATATGAAATATTCTACATATTGTAAAGAACTTTTCTAAATATCTTAACTCTACTGAAAAAGAGACCATTTCAAAGTTTGAAATAATGAAGAAATTCATAATTAAAATCAAACTTATCTCAGAATTTGATTCTAAGATTTTTATGGATTTCCCAAACTGGGTCATGTACGATATGATTTTAATTATTTGGAATAAGACCAGCTATGGATGGGATTTACAGTACGACCACACTATGTGATTTGCAGAGAACAAAATCTTGAACCTTTAAAAAATGCCAAAGTTGTACATAAATCAACTTGAGATTTTCAAGAGGAAACAGCAGGGATTGAATACTAAGAACTGAGTGAGTTTTCAGAGTGATGTGTACTGAAGTTCGAGTACACAGTTTTCATCATCTCAACTCAACCATTCAACTGAGTGAGCAGTGGCATTCACTTGTGTAAAATAATAGCAGGGCTTCAATAAAAGTGAATAAAGAGCTAATGTTTTTAAACAGCTTTTGTTTACATATTTCAGAAAAAACCTAAAGCTCCTACATCCAAGTGCATTAATTTATATTAGCTAATGATCGACTTCTGGTACTGCTGACCCAAAAAGGTAGGAAATCATTCTCATTTACATTTAGGCATTCATCAGACGCTTTTATCCAAAGTGACTTACATAGAATCAAGGAAACAATGAAGCAGTAAATAGCAGAGATAACAATAGATGTACAAGAGCTACAACAAGGTTACTTAGTTACACGTAGGACAACGCAGAAGTAAAAAACTACCTTAACACTCATTTGCTCTTCAGCATTGGGCAACATCATATCTTTCAGTATTGTGATGTACTGAAACTAATCCATAATGCCAGATAATGAATAATAATATAATGAATACACCCAACATCATAGTAAGAAAACTTTTTCATATCATGATTTTTGCACAGCTATGTTTCACCGTATTCTGAGTAACACTTATTTTAATTGACGAGCTAAACACACAAGTAATTTTCATGTCATGACACAAGTCTGTTATTTTGCTATTTTTATTTTCATTTATTCATTAGGCAGATACCGTTATTATGCAGTAGTCCATCACTGCAGAGCAAGCAGGTGTAGGTGTCTTGCTCAAGGACACTTCAGTCATTGTCTGTACCCCAAATGTTCCGCTTACAGGACCAACTCTCTAACAACCAGACCACGAATGACCCCCGACTGCTACTTCACAACTATATCTTTAAATAAATGATCTGCAATGCCAAAATATAACTAGTTCTAATAACTGTGCTTCATCAGATTGGTGATGTAGATTTTTTAACACAACTATACATTAATGTTTTTGGAATTATATATAAAGATATTCTGCAGATATTGCAGAAACACTTATATTAAATTCGACTACAAATCTAATGAAAGAATTTCTTAAAATGGGAGGAATGAAGAGCTTTAGGCTTATGGTTCATTTTCATTTAAATTTCTGTCTTTAACTTAACATTAACTTTGTGATTAAGGACCCGAATGAGCGTGTGTTTTAATTGACTAGTCTACCCAGAGCATTAAAGCTAAATCTCCAAAGCCACCACAATGATCTCATAAAAGAATCCACATGCCTATTTATTATTTTTATTTAAAAAAAATTCTTTGAGGACACTGGATACCAGTGTAATGAAAAAATGAGTTGTGTTGTTCAAAATATACGTGTAGACAGGAGGTGGAGCAGCTGGCTCTATGGTGCAGGTACAACAGCCTGGAGCTGAACACGCTCAAAACAGTGGAGATGATACTGGTTTTTGGAGTAACACCACGGCACTCCCCCCAGTTTCTATCATGAACAGCAATGTGATTGCAGTAGAGTCATTCAGATTACTGGGCATCACCATCTCTCAGGATCTGAAGTGGGACACTCTCTTTGACTCTCTTTGGAAAAAAAGCCCAGCAGATACTTAACTTCCTGTGACAGCTGAGAAAGTTCAACCTGCCACAAGAGTTGCTCGTAAAGTTCTGTCATGGAATCCATCCTCTGCACTTACATCACCGTCTGCTTTGGCTCAGCCTTGAAAACTGACGTCATAAGACTTCACAGAAAAGTCCGGACTGCTGAGTGAATCAATTGAACTACTCTTCCCAAACTTCAAGAGCTCGCAAAATAACTCTGGAGCCCTCACACCCAGCGCATTCTCCGTTTAAACTCTTTTAAGGACTTGTAGATGCTACAGGGTTCCGACAAAAACATTCAGAGATAGAAAAAGCTTCTTTCCTCAGGCCATCTACCCATTTAACAGCTAAATGTTAACCTTGTACAATAAATGTGTGCAATAAATTACTGTCCGTCAGACTTTTCGTAAATAGCACCTTAACAGTTTGTCAATTTGTATACTGTTACTTGTCTTGTCACCTTACATTGTGTACTAGAAGATTCTGTAACCCATACAAAATCCTTGTGTGTGTAAGCACACCTGGCAATAAAGCGCATTCTGATTTTGATTCTTAAATCCAAATGAACACTTCTCCTTTTTTCAGGTATACCGTATTATAAGCTATTTGGTATTCTGAGTCAAACTTTATTCAAATTCACATCGTTCTTAAACAACATCACTTCTCTGCAAAACATTTGTCTCCATCTGACAATAAAAGTATGTAAAAGGAAGTCATGCCACAAGCAAACATGTTTTAAAAGCAGTCAGTTATTACCTCAGCAAAACATGAATGTGAAATTGCAACGGCGCACCTTGATACTTTTTCTTATCTATGGCATGACTGTTTGACCAATGGCAAGGTTTACATGCCCCAATTAACACTATCTGCCCAGATACGTTCACCAAAAACACATTCACATCTCTGGGTGAGGTTTACCATAATGGATGGGGTTTGCACATGAATGTTTTAGAGAAAAAATGTATGATAATCACATGTATCTCAAATGTAGACTCAACTGCAGGCATGCATAACTTTCAGTGCGGCTAGCCTAAGTATCCTGATATCAATGAGTATGCATGTGAAAAAAACACTTAAACAAAATTGCTTTCTTCCAATTAGGTCTTTGCATTTAGATTAGGTGCCGTTTCATAACTGAATTAGAGCGAGCAGGACAAAAGTCAAGACAAAAATAAGAGGGGTGAAATAATGTAATGAGAGAAGAATTAGAGCATATTTGGGAGTTTTGTTCTAAATAAGTTGATGAAACTATAGTGAGATAAACAGTGTTTGACATGGTGTTTGAGAATGTACTGTCTGTTCGTATCTGTGTGTCAGCATGTGTTCCTAATTCTCTTTGTATATTCCTATGTTATCCATCAAAAGATCATGCTTTACAAGACATGTAGTCATGTGATTATATGTATGAGCACACACCTCTTCATTATAAGACTTTGGCACATTCGCTCGAGAGCTCCTCTGTGTCGGCGCCTGGAAGGCTGTGGAAAGAGGGGATAAAAACACAGTAAACAACCTACTGAATCTCTCTTTTGTCAAGGTGTTTTATTCAATATATTCATTTTATGACAGATGATATAGATTAATTGCTTAAAACACGAACAAGTGAACTCAAAAAAAAGCTGTGGCTCACATCCCTGACACCTCCCATTTCAGTGGAAACTAATAAGTGGAGACTGGTATGAAAGCCATCAGGTCTATTCAATGGATGGTTCACATCACCCCCCACCCCCCGTCATTTCCTCTAAAGGGGTGTCAAGGTAAGAAAAATCACAGCATCAGAAAATCATTGGAACAGCGGATGAGTATAATGTTGCTTGGTTAGGGTTCACAACAGTGCCGGTATGTTTCGGCTGACTCGCATATAGAGAGCATTATGTGAATGTGGGTTGTGATCTTTAGTTTACTAGCTGACGTTCAACAGGATTTACTTACTTGCGAAAATGCTTTACACAAAGTGAATTACAGTGCTTTCAGATGTGCACATTTTGTTTTATCAGAACATGTGGATGAGTCAAACCAATGACCTTTGAACTAATGAAATACTATGGAGCATGTTGAATGTATTTTCAATTGTTTGTCTAAGATGTTAAGTCCAACTTTTTTATCTGTCTGTGTCATTATCATACCATCCATTATTGACTTGGTTTTCATTGGACTTGAGAACGCTCCTCTTTGTCCACGACCGCCCCGTCCCGACTGAGAGGCAGCACCTAAAAACAAAAAAAAACAGGGCATACATTTTTTTTTATCATTATAAGTGTGCAGAGCATAGCTTCAAGTGTTGAACACTAGAAAATAAGATCACAAGGTGCTTCAGAGGTTGAAAGAAATTAATTTGATTAATTTTACTCCCAATTACATCATTCTACTGCAGTGGTTTAAATTACCGTAAGGGTGGATATTGTTTTATATATCATACTTTGAGTCCCATACTACTCATTATAAAAACATACTGAAGGCATATTTCTATGAAAACTGTGTTTAGTTAAAGAGTAAATTATATGGAAAAGTAAATGTACACCTTTTATTTCCTAAAAATGTGACCTTTATTTACATTTAGACGGCTGTTTATACTCTGAGCTTAGTAAAAGGGATAGTTCACCAAAGATGAAAATTCTGACATTATTTACCGTATGACTTTATGACTTCTGCAGAACACAAAAGTAGTTATATAATGTGTCAAATGTTGTTAACCAGACAACCCGCGTTAACTTCTATTATATGAATCCATAGCAATGCATGGTTAAAATGTACAACTGTTGTTCAGTCACCAACGTACTTCAAATATCTTCTTTTGTGTTTTGCAGGGAAAAAGAAAGTCTTACAGATTTAAAATGAGAAAAGAGTTTTATTTTTGAGTACACTATAACTTTAAGTATCCATTTAAGTAGTATTAATACCACAATAGTTGGTCTGCACACACAATAGAAAATGAACTGAAATCTATTAAAACCATGCTTTATATTCAATTCAGCAATACATCTTTATAAAATGTTCTTGACCCAATAATATGTCGAAAATTACCAAATTTACTCAAAAAAAAGTGTTTATAAACATAAATTGACCTCGCCCTCTGCCTCTTTTGCTTGTACTCTGCCCTCTTCCTCCTCTGGAGCCCCGCCCCCTTCCACGAACTGGAGGAGCAGGAGCCGCTTCCTCATCTGTCTCCATGGCAACAGCATCATCTGATAGATCAAGATCAACATCTTTCACAGGATCACTGCGGTCCCTGTGGGCTTTCGCACGATTTATAGCCTGAACAGAATGAAGAAGCATGTGCTATAATAGCTGATGTACAGATTATAGATGCATAATAATTCAATTTGACATTGTTTTGAAAATGTTGCGTGTATTGCCTGCTTTTACTTTCATTTTTTCTTATCAGAGACAGAATAGGATTTATGTTGATTAGCTGCAAAAACGTTTAGGTGGGGCATTTAAATTTTATTTTTGCCATTATTTTAAAGATTGTTTTTTTACTTTTGGTGTTCATCCATTAAAAGTAAATAAATGCCTTAGTTTGCAATAAAGAAATGTATAAAAAATGCGTTTCTCAGACCTATTTCTCAATTCACAATTATCTATGCACCCCTAGTTGCTATGGTAGAAGTGTATGACAGAGTGTGAAATAAGTTAAAAACAACAGAAAAAAGTGACAGACCTCTTTTACTTCCTCATCCTCCTCTGCCGTGTTTTTCTTTGATTCTCGAAATCGTCGAATCTAAGGACACAGACATATTTAAAGATACTCTGTAGTACTGCCTGTGCCACATCTCAAAACACTGCCTAATTATCATTTGTGCAACATACAGTTCAATAGAAGCGGGTTAATTGATGCAGACAAAAACATATTTCAATCTATAGGTTTAGTTCACATAACCTAATAAAGATGCAACACAAGCCAGTACACTTTCTGTTTCAGCTTCTGTCACTCCCCTCTTAGTAGATAATACAAAAAGCCCAAACTGCATTTTTTCTCACTTGGGACCCATGTGCTGGCATATGCCATGATACACGAATAAATGTATTATGATTTCCACTGTGTATATTTAAGTAAAATAAGGCAAATCTGATTATTTATATTAGCGTTATACAATACATTTTTTTAAACAAATACTTTTTCCTTAACGTTATCTTAAAAGAGAAATTAACTATTAGATTTTGAATTCGTTCATTTAAGATTTTTCACTTAAAAATAATTAAAGTTTTGTAAAGGTTAAATTATGTTAACATAAGGGATGCACCATAAATTTGAAGTACATTTCGATTTTCGACAAAAAGACTTCACCGAAACAAAACGGTCGAAACAATAGGTTGTGATGAAGCAAACAGAAAGCACGGCCTGCAAACAACCCGTTCACTTCTTCTTCAGCGATATTTGTAACAAAGATCAAACACAGTCGCATTGAAGTGCAGTGGAAACGAATAGATCTCAGTGAAACGTGTTCACAGTAACATCCCCAACAAATGTATCAGAGGAGCTGATCTCTTTAGCTAGCTTGCTGCTCAAAGGGGGCAATTATGAGAGAGAATGTTAGACCCATTATTGGAAAGTGATCTGGGAGCTTGGGATCTGAGCTTTGTGCAGCCAAGACTCAGTTTTGCAAAAAGAGACTTTGCAACATGTAATAAGTGCTGTTCAACTGTGTACTCACTTTGTGTTTTTTGTAAGACTTGTTAAAACTTTTCAGCAGGCCTGTACAATATAAATAATTTACACATGAATGGGGTAAAGTTAAAGATTTTAGTTTTATTTTATACTGTGCATTGTTGCAATGTGCTAAATATATATTTGTAAAATTTTTTAACTGATTTATTCTTTGAGATTTGTAAATTATTTTAGGCAATTGCAATGCCTTGATTTTGAGTAAGGTAAGTCCACAGTCATCAAAGCCATAAATGCAATTAATAATTGGCATTATTTCTTTTGTGTCAAGAAATTAAATTCCGGTGCATCCCTACTTAACATAACAGTATAGTTTGTGATATTAACTTATCCACATTGATTATCTTTTTACATTGCATCTGATAAAGGAGATAAATTCCAATGTTTGGTTTGTTTTCCCATACTGTATTCTTGTTTTCAGTTTGATATTGTAATTTTTTTTCCTTTGTACATTCCAGGAACTCCATAAATCAGCCCAAAGCACACAGCCTTATAACGTTTAACACATTCAAAATACCCTTTATGAACATATTTTGAAACCACACATTATTCTGTTATGGCAGCAAAATAACATCTAATTTTTTATATGTAATAATGTAAATCACTGTGTGCATAACAGTAGCCAAGCAACAAACTAAGCGTTTTAAAAAACATTTGTTATACAATCATTTTAAAAACAACATGAGGCACAACACACAATAACAGAATGTTTAATTGGTCTTCAGGACATGAGCATTATCAAATCTGGCTCCTCTATTTACTTCCTTTAATAGCAGTTATTTCAGATCAGGAAAAGTGTGTCTTTTAGAGGGTTTTTCATCTAACCTCTACAATTACTGACCAATCATTCAGCTGATTACTCACATCTATGTATATGTGAAGAGTCTGTTGCATTGTAAGTCAGTAGTGCACAGTGATGTGCGGGTGATTGTCACTTACAGCTTTTTTATAGGTTATTTTCTGTAGGCTAGGTTCAAGATTTTCTTGTTATATTCATTATTTTTATAACAGGTTGACATGATCACCCCTTAGCAGAGTGAGCACAAGCACGTGCAAGAGAGGCTGGCTACAGATATTTTCATGCCATTTTCAACTCAACACTTTATTCTACATGACTGTATGTGCCAGTGTTGTACAATCAGTTGCCTCTGATGTTTGATGTTGAATTTTTAGTTTTACTTTAAATTTTGACAGGATTTAAGTAGATCAATATGAAAATATATCAGCATTATATTTCCACAGAACGTTTTTTAAATTATGTAGTTTTGTAGTCATGTAGAGTTTGTGTAGAAAACAATAAGTCACTAAAAGGACTTTAGCTGGATTTTTACAGACTACGTTACCTCACCTTAAGCACCAAGTTTATTTTTATATAAGTGTACGCACGCAGTCAAATGTCTGCAAAGTATACCTTTTTTGACGTACACGTCAATGTATGTGCATTTTGACAGGGTGCAATCCTTCCCCTGGCCTACAAGGTTCTGTTACCCAGGTTTTATGGCATGATTGGCCATCTTGGGACCGTCTTAATGAAAAAAATTCTACATTTTAGCAAAGACTCTACTACTGCACTAACTATATTGAATGTGTTTTAAGCTTAAATTATCATTTTTGTTTTATTCAGTACACGTAAGTCAGATTAACAGAAGAGACGCTCTATATTTTGGGTTCCTGAGGTTTAGAATATCCTTTCCATTTCCTGACAGGAAAAAATAACATTCAGCAACTTATTTTTTGGGATCTATAAAGACAAACAAAGAAAAGAGCATAATCAGGCGTAAATACTAAACTAAGCAATATCAGACTCTCATCTTAAAAGATGATTAATTCCTCATCATCTGGACAAATAAACTTCCAATCTTGTTTTAAACCTTCAAAATAACATTTCATCCGACAAAGGCAAACAATAAAACAAGAACAAAATTAAAAAAGAAATAACAAGTTTAAACTATCCTTTATAGGAATAGAGCAATAGAGTAGATAAGACTTCTCATCTTTGGTTTGGATTAATCTGAGGCCTTGAAGAGCACTTTTTGCAGAGAAAACAAAGAATGAGAGACACGTCTCCGAGACTGACTACATAAAAGGTTTATAGAATCCGTAAGGACAGCTATTTTTGGATATTAAAGTCTTTGTACAAACTTGCTAAAGTCAACCACAGGACATTCACTACAGTTAAAATAGACTTCAATATTTGTTCAGACAGAATTGTACAATTTCCAGACATTATAAGCTAAGAGCTAATTTTCAAAAGAATGGCAGGAGATTTCCAAAATAGTAGCGACTTGAGATTTCCAGGAATACACAGGTTACATCCATTAAAAGAATAGAAAAATCTTATTATGGTCTGTTTAATTCCATTAACATTGCTACAGTAGAATGGTCTGGCTTGTTCTACACTATCATGCACACATCTGTATTGTGTCTTTGTGTTTGTATTGTTTTCCTCTTACTTTTTTCCTGTAATGCTCCTTTGGAACAAAACTAATTATGAAAATGCAATGTGTAAAAAACTGGAAAAACTTATTTGGTTTAGAATAAGACTATTCATAATGAGATGAGAAATAAATGTAGATCTCATAATGAACTTGATGAGAAAAATAATGAGACATTTTTGGGATCTTATTGAAATCTCCAACAATGTTGCCTTTCAACTGCATCATTTTATTGAGTTCGTCTGAGGCCTATAAAAAAACGCATGTTCAATCTTACCTTCAACAGCTTCAACATTAACTTTTGACAAATTTGCTTCTTTGTGAGTCTTTTCCTTCACCTTATTCACATGATGTTAAGCATTTCAATTTCATATCATTCATGTCACTCTCTGCCTATTACCTTCAAAATAAAAACAGGTTCTGCTATCACGTGCTTCATTTCAACACCTATTCCTTTTTTTTGGGATTCTGTGCAAACATGAAGTCTTTAGTAAAAACTTCTATAAGCACATCTGTGGTATGAAGGTTCTTCTGTGAAAGATCATTATCTATGTCTGAAATATTACTCAAGCTCAAAAAGCTTAAAAGAAGTCTTTGACTTTGTCTCAATAAGCACTTTCAAGGACCATTGCGCGAGGAAAGTTCTCCCTTATAATGAGTGACATTTCAAAATGAACCTGTACAGTCTTTAAATATGGGCAGTCGTGGCCTGGTGGTTCGAGTCTTGGACTCGTGATCCGAAGGTTGCTGGTTTGAGACTCGGAACCAGCGGGAATCCGACGACTGAGGTGAGTCCCTTGAGTAAGGCACCGTCCCCCCCACTGCTCCCCGGGCGCCGCAGCATGGCTGCCCACTGCTCCGGGTGTGTGTTCACGTGTGTGTGTGTTCACTTACTGGATGGGTTAAATGCAGAGCATGGTATGGAACACCATACTTGGCAATACGTCACGTCACTTCACTTCACTAAAGTGTGTGCCTTGACCTTCACTTTACTATATGAAACTTAGACAACGTAAAGTGCAAACTAACAACAAATTAGTATGAGAGATAGATTTGCAGTTAATTTTATCCTATCTCATCTTACCTCTTCATCGATTTTCTCCTCGGTGGCTTCGACTCGTCGCTCACGCAGGAAGCGCTGAGTCTTCTCCAGTTGGTAGTTTATAAGTTCTTCAATAGCATCTCTTTCTTCCTTGTCAACAAATTCTTGCACTGCCTTTCCCATGCCTTGCTCCGTCAAAAGAGACAACTGCACATTCTGGACATCCACACAAAACACACATTGTTATTAAGGGTGTGAGCTGGTTTGATTTGATTTCGATCATCACTTTATCGATTTGTTTCAATACTATATCACTAAGTGTGTCTTATCCAGGTGTGCTACCAGGTTGTTCATAAAATCCAAAATGAGCCCTGATCTCGGGTTTTAAAGTAGTTAGAGCAATTTTAATAACTCATTCTTCTCGTCTTCCTCAGCCATTGTATTGCAATGTGACAAAGCAGGTGTGTGACAAATGAGGTGAGAAAAGCGGCAGTAGGTTATAACCAGTTATGGTCTATAACTGAACAGACACTGCATCGTTCTAATTTTGACATCCATCTTGCATATGAACAGATCTACGGTACATTCAACTCAGACTGGTTTAGTCGTCAGACACAATTATAAAGCTTTTTTGAAAAATAAGAGGAGAAAATCAACAGCATAGCTGAAAAGTTGTAATAAAGCAAGTGAAGTGTTATTCTGAATGGAAATGTTTGAGAAAATACCCTTTATAAAGATATACTTGTTTTTTCTTTACTGCCATTTACTTAAATGTCCACAAAAGAAGGCTCTCAAACCTTTTAGGACGAAAGCAGAAGCACTAGAATAAATTCCATAAGGCTTTGATAGATTAGCAATTTCATTTCCATTAAGCACTTCAATCGAGGAAAAATAATACCAACACAAGCACACTCATACTTTCAAAAGTCCATCATTTTTTTTCTGCCTTCTAATTGTATTTCTCCCTCCCTCCCTCCCTCCCTCCCTCCCTCCCTCCCTCTCTACCTTTCCTACCTCATTCTCTCTCTCATTCACAGCTCCGACCAATGAGATCTCAAAAATGTTAAATGTCATAGTATCACTAAAACAGCCCAGCAACAACTTACTTAATAAAAACCTTTAGAACCTTACCTCTTTTTTGGGTGAAAGCTAAACAAAATAAATTATTAAGCTAGTGCCCAAAAACAGTGTAGAAAACTGTCTCCCTCTATTTGATAATGGAGCTGTCAGTTGAGATTTCATGGGAAATGTCAGTCTGATTTCATTTGATTTAAACCCATACTGACATATTTATGTAAATAGATTGTGATAGAGAAGCAAATATTACTCATTACAGCTTAAATGCATATTTTGGTTCTGAGTAATGGACTTCAAAGGAAGCTTAAGAGAAGAGAGGATTGATTACTCATCGCTGATGGAGATTTATGCCTTATAAACGCAAAAAACACACAAACCTTCTCGGCTGTCTGGAAGTATTCCTTCACAAGATCTTCCACTCTCAGCTGTAAAACCTCAGAGGAGGGACGAGAGAGTAATGCTTCAAAATCCAAGCTTTCTTCTGTAGGAAATAAAGAGATGAAATTTAAGTATTTGAAAAGCCATGCATACATGTTCAAACTGTCACAATTATGAATTAAAAGAAATAATAGCATTGTAGCATTAAATTATATAATTAAAATATTATGTTTATTGACCTAGCCAGGAGTTCAATGGCTCCTTTTAAATCTTTTGTGAATATACAGAAAAACTGATCAATGTTAAATAACCAGATCACTATATCAGGTATTAGGTTTTTCAAAATTTGTTGTTTTGCTCTGTATGCATACTCTCCAGGATCTATAACTGCAGTGTAAATGTGTGTGGCTTGCCTTTTAAGTTGTCTTTGGCCTCTCTGTGTCTAATAAAATGCAGGATATCTTTAGGGTTTGCCACCCTATCGACAAACTTTTGACTGAAGCGCATGGTATTAAACACTTCAAAACCCCCGCTATAGTCCACCTGAGGCACATGAAAGAAAGATGAAATTAAATTATGCCTTTTTTAAAACCAACCATGTAAAATTAATGTTGATTTTTTTTTATCAGTGACTGATCTTCATGTAAAAACTAAAGCTACCATGACAGTTATTTTTACATTCACAACACATGCAGTTAGGGGAGCAAAGCTGTTTATGTCATTTCAGACATATGTGACTTTCTTTTAGCTGCATGACACAAAAGAAGATACGGGGAAAAAAACACTAGCTCCAATGAGATTCAATCTATGGACACAAATTTATAAATTACATATATCAAAATAAGACAGATGCTTTATTTAGGCTTAACTATCCCTTTGAATCGAGAAAGCAGGATGTAGAGAGTGTGTAATACTGACCCGCAGTCTGATGAGAGGTTTCTCGGGGGTTAGTGCATTTCCAAGCCTCTCTCTCTCTGCCTCTTCAAGCATCTCCTCAATCTGAAACAACGAATTCAAATTGCAATCACAAAAGTGCATCACAAAAAAGAAGTTCAGTTATTTCTTAGTCTAGTCTTTCTCAAACTTTTACATTCACTAGGCTTAAAAGGCGAAGTGAACTTCTCACCCCTTAATCGGAACTCTGAAATACACCACTATGTCTCACAATAATTTTTTGACAAGCTCGTCTCTTTTATACTTTTCTTTTGTTTCGAAGCACGTTTCCTGTTACTGTCTGCTTTAAATGAATCACTTTTGTTGTCACATTCATCAGAACACTTTGGATAAAAGCACCTGCTAAATAAAAATGGAAATGTCAAAAAGGTATTTCCTAAAATACATCTAAAACCTAACTCATTTACAGCCCTTTGTATCCTTAGAAACACAGGCTGTTGGTTTGCACTAGTGAGATTAGTTTAAGATGTAATACCATAAAACTGTTAATCTCGCTATAAATGTATTTCAAACAATCTGTTAAGGTATGCTCAATACACAATGCTTGCGTTGTGCTACAAACCGATTTTCGGGAATTACTGTTTGTTAATATTTTTCCAAATTCTAATATTATATATTTTATTCATGTGACTGAAACTAAAATAATAGTTTGTTTGGTTTATATTTGATCTTCTTGACTAGAATTTGAAGAAATGTTTTTTGGAAATTTTTTCAAGGAGCTACTTAAGGTCTCACTCTAAAATGCTTTTAAGACGCACAGATGATCAAAGTCTCCTTTGATTAAACTGGGTTCACAACAACCTTGCATTGGAAACACTGCTGAAAGACTAGTGCCCGTTTCACACATGCTCTTTATGCAGTAATGCGTTGCATATAACAACACATAGGCAGTCTATTTTGTACTTTTTTTGACCACCTGCTTGTCCAGTGACTGTTCCTATTTTAATAGACGCACTTTCCTCTCACAGTATAAACATTGTAAAATATTTAGGATTACTACAACAGAATATTTAAACATTTACATTACATTTATTCATTTGGCAGACACTTTTTTTCCAAAGCGACTTACAAGTATTATGCAGTGGCCAATTATGACTGCAAAGGTGCTTTGCTCAAGGGCACTTCAGTCACTGCCTTCTGGCACAGAGATTTGAACCTGCAACCTTCTGCTTACAAGTAAAACTCTCTAACCATCATACCACAAACATTTAAGATGAATAAAATATTATATTAAAAATCTTATAAATACACTTATGTTGCAATTACTCAATCTTTGTGTCAATTTGTGTTCAACTTGAGCATGAAACGTGCTGTATGTCTTTAAATCAGTCTATGTTGCACAAACACACTGTATATAGAGTGTTCGTGAAACAGTCATAAGGTAAAAATAACATTTTATAAACAAAATTAAATCTGTTTCAGGGAGCTCTGCCACTGGCATAATGTAACAGCAACATCTTAGGATTGTAAATTAATTTTCAATTAATTGCAACTAGTTGCTCTCAATACGTTACATATTTTTGACATTTTGGCAGCATAACAGCAATGTCACATTCCCGTTATTTTATAAGCATTAATTTAGCATTACTACTGTATATACATTGGTTATTTAGCGGTGGTGTACCAGTACACAAAATTTCCCTTGGTTTTAAAGTCACAGTTTCGTATAATTTCATTACAGTTGTGGGTAAAAATGCAATAATCTTATTTTGCTTTTTTTTCAAAGTTTCAGACAGACATTTGATTCCAAACTTGTTTGTATAAAACATTTCCAATACTGGAAAATAGTCCCCTTCGCATTGAAGGGAATTTAGTTGTGCTATTGGGTGATACAGAATCAGAACTGAAAATGGTACTGAAAGGAACAGAAGCTGTCAGAATGATAGCAGCATTAAAGGCACATTTACGTGTTCTACTGAACAAATGAGACACATTGATCTTATGTCTCAAGCAGGCAGAATAATGGCTGAGAGAAAAAGCATTCCTTTTCGATATTCTAGGTTATAAATTTCTTGTTGTTCTTGGAAAAATATCATTAAAGCATTTTCTGCCAAAAGAGAGGGAAAAGATTTCAAGGTAAACATGACTAGGATCCATTCTTGTGTACTTTTGTCTCGTGAGATTTGTTCATGCATGTCGGATGTACCTTCTCCTGGCAGAAAGCTTGGACTTTGAGTGAAACATTGGGTTGTTCTGGGCTGAACAGGTCAGGGTGGTCAGAGAGAATGACATCCTGAATGAAAAACTGCCTCACGGTCTGAAGAGGTATTTTCTGAAGGTTCATTTTTTTACCTTTCACTCGCAATAACCCAATATGTCTGTGAAAATCCAGAGAAAAATAAACGTGTATTTGGAAGAGAACATCAAGCAGTCATTGACACACGCGAAATGGCAAATAAATGCATTATAAACACTCCAACAAATTGAAACAGCATTTAAATTTATATTGGCATAAAATTAGCATCCCGCATGTGTTACCAGAGTATCAGAGATGTGTATCAGAGACAATGTTTTAAACAAACTGAAACATTCTTTCAATATCAGTGAAACTGTTTTGTTTGTAAATGAGAGCATGCACACAAACTTTTTCACTGCTTCTCCAGGTGACAGCGAGGTGACCACAGAGCTGCCGGGTTGTGTGACATAAAAGAGTTGTTGTTCATTACGGACTGGAGCGATCTTACATTCATGCTCATGACCCCACACCACCAGATCCAGGAAATCATCTAAAAACTGCTCCGGGATGTAGTTAGTCGCCCCATGTTTACTCCTGAAAACATGCATAAAATCAATACATACTTTTCAAATGGTCTTTAAAGAGAGTGCACCCGAGAAGAAATAAAAAATTGATGCTTCTGAGAAAAGATTTCTTTTAAGCTTTGTAGTCTGCTCAATAAAGCAATATTTTTCCACAGACAAACATCACCAACAACTTCCATTTTAATTAAGATGCCCAGTTATTTTGTTATGCTCTTTCAAAGCAAAATCATATTTCTTTATATTAAACACAAAGACTGAAAGTCTGTCTCAAATGCCACAAGCAATAAAAAAACTAGCCACCATATAAAAGGGCCGGTAGTACCTGCAGAGTAACGCCGTAATGGATTGATGGCATTTCAATTTAAGTAGATTAAATATGAATGGATTACCTGTTTTGATGAATGACAAATAAGTTGAACCAGCTTTCTTCATCCTCTTTGGGTCTAAGCATGGTCACCTGATTATTAACAAACATCCGATACAGCCTTTCATCTGGAATGGAACCTGAAATGACAGAAACGCTCATTTTACAGAATGTAGTGCATGAATCATGAAAAGATATTTAGGCATACTGGTGCAGCCACTATGTGGAGCGGAGGGGTGTAAGACAAGTCACATATGAGGATAGAATACAGTTTTCACAGTTCCATAGAAAGCTTGCTGTTGCTAACTATTTGAAAATTATGTTATAACTAACTATCTGAAAATAGCCTGCCCTGGAAATGTGCAAGTGTGTGATAATAATTTTGATTGTCAAATAGGCGTTGAGACAAAGATTACAAATAATGTTATAAAATTACAGGATTATTAAGTAACTTTAACAATCTTAACAATTGTGATTATAGGATCATTTTAGAATTTGTCATGGTTTTCTATTCTCGGACCTATCTCACACACACCACACACACACACACACACACACACACACACACACACACACACACACACACACACACACACACACACACACACACACACACACACACACACACACACACACACACACACACACACACACACACACACACACACACACACTTGATCTTGAAGGGAGGAACTGACTGTTACTGATGACAACATTTCTTTACAATTCAAACCTGTGTGAATTTTACTTTGACAAATGACATTTTCTTCAAAAATGTTGGAAACCAAAAATCCTGTTAAATAAAAAATTATAAATTATAAAAAATTATACATTTATAGAGATTATAGAGTATAAATACTAAACAAAATATAATATATTGTTTTTGGGAAAAAGAGAAAAGATTGAAATGACAAAACTATGACTAACTTATACAGTTATATTAGATTATTCAGATGGACTCATGATTTATCAGAATAGCCATCAGAAATTCGAAATCATTTAAATTACATTATTGTCAATTTAGGAAAAACTGAGCAAATGATTGCGGATCTGAAAAGATTCAGTGATTACAATCCAGAAAATTGTTCAATATAGTATCAGTGAGCAAGTGGATAACTACAAATATCAAACAGTGATCACTGATTGATAATATCTCTGAAATGCTTATCATTCCTAAAGCTTTCACTGATGATTTTAATATCTACACTGGTTGGGGTAAACCACAAAATGATGTTGTTATTTTATCAAACAGTAATTAGCATGGACAAAGTATAATTAAAACTTGTACACAGTACAGTATACATGCCACACAATGAACCACATTTAAGCTTCTTTCTTATGTCTCATTTAAGGTTAACCACAAATCACCAAGTCTGTTTTTAAATTATAATAATAATCTTTTTTTTTTCAATTGACATCAATTAGAAAGTATGTAAAGGTGTTACACAGCTACTGTATTGAAAAGTACTTTCATTTACGTTTGCATATTTTATCAGAACATTTGCATTATAATTAACATTTGATTCTGAGCATCTATAAACCCTGGGATCAAACCAATGCAACGACTTTGGCATGAATAGCACCATGCTTTTCTACTGAGTCACAGGAAGGCATACCTAGCATTCAATAGTAACTAAATAAATAGCGCCCAAAAATAATCACAATGACCAAAAATCAAAATGTTTGTTATTTGCACTAAATAAGTAACAATATTAAATTAACAGAGGTTAAGAAGTATTATATAAATACTGGATTGCACATGATTACTGTATACTTTTTTTTTTTTGCACTGCACCTGCTTTCTGTTAAATAAGATCAACAATGATCCATGCCAAATAAGTGACCTCCAATCATTCTGTCCATTCATGAAAAGATGACTGATTCCCTCATTATGTGAATGAACAAGATGTACGAGTGCATTCAAATGATCCATGAACAACAGCTCTCTCTCATTCAGACCAGCTCAGAGAAGACACATTACCATTGATCTCACTAACCATTTTCAAAAGTGACTCACAAAATTGAGGAGCACAGAAAACTGTTTCAGTTTACAGGTCAGCCCCTAAATTTGCTCCTACCTTAGGTCTCTTTTGCATATCTTTGCATCTGCATGAGATAAACAAGATTCTAATTTTTTTCTGAAGGAAAGATGGATATATATGAACGTGTGTTCCTTTAACACAGCAATTGTTTTTGTTTGGCTGACATTTTTTAGTAAAATCACTAGTTATGCAACTAATTACAAGTTTAATGAATATGACATCTTTTGATGATGTTTTTGAGTCATTGTTTTTTTAAAGCCTTTTTTTCATACGCCATAAATCATAAAAGAAATTGAATACACATCCCTCAACTACGTCTACTAAACCTTTATGTCCAATACAGGACTATTTTAATCAGTTAAGCAATTGCAGAATTAATGTTGGTGTTTACATAATATGTCTGTATATCCTACAAAGAAATGTATGTAAATGTGTTTATGAATACATCCACGTGTTTAAGAGAAATATTAAAATTATACAATTTTAAATACAATTAAAATTATTGGTAAATATTTCCGAAATTAATATGTATGCATTTGTATATTTATGGGTGTCCTAATACAGATTTATAATGCACAGGGCACAGAAATATTATGTTAACATAATATTTTTTATCAAGGTATTTAATAGAGTATAAGTTGTTTGTAAAATTATAAAGCTGAAGTTCAATGCCAAGCAAAATACTTTATTTAACAGAAATCGCCTACAAAAACTTGTAGAGTTTCTAAAAAAGGGTAGTATTTAAACAAGACACCATCTATCTTGTTGTTTGTAATGAAATTTAAATTAATTGTTAATATCTATTTTTTACTGTTAAACCACGTGCTGGTTTAGATCGGGGTAGTAAAGTTAAGCTGCAGACACGTAAATAATTGTTCAATATTTTGGCCTACGCAAAAGTTGTGCTAGCACTAGTTCTACTCGATGTTCTTCATCAATGTTTTCTGGGTCTGATTCCGGCTGAAATTGATAAAATTAAAGATACGTTTACAATAACACTGAGTGCATGAATCTCCACGTTATGGTAAGAGGTGTGATCTTGCCGGGCAAGACACGCTAACTTTGCTGTCGAATCACAACACAGGAACCACTGGCCAAATCCAAACTCGTTACGTATTGCTGAAGGAGGGACTTTACCGGGGAAGTTACCAGCCGTTTTTGTGACGGAGTAAAATGCTGTTCACAGATAAGTAAATTGTGTGGAAAATAAGGTTAATATTACATACGAAACATTGACACATGAAGAATGGCATCTTTAAGAATATATGTAAATTAGTCATATGCTATCATTAAAAGTTAATGCAGAAAAGTAAATTAATGCATTCATGACGTCAAGACTAGTTTATTGTAAAGCACTACTACCCAACAAAACCCTAGAGTTCTTACACAGCACTGCAATGGTTACCTATTAAACATTGCAAGAAAATCATTAAAAACTTACGGATTACCTTTAAAGCACTACATGGTTTAGCTACTTAGCTTTTGCAATTCCTAATATCCTACACTCCTTTACGTTCAGTCCAAAACTTTGGAACAGTCTTACAAAGAGGTTGGGGGAGACAAACAGACACTGTCAGTTTAAATAAAGATTTAAAAAAAACAAATCTCTTCAAACCTGCATGCAAATCAATTCTATAAAACAAATCTCCTAAGGTATTTTAAGGCTGCATTATATAGGTCAACAGCAACCAGGCCACTGCCCACAATCAGCTTATCTACTTGTAGAATGGTATTTTGCCCTTTTTGTCTGCGGTTCATAACCATTCAGGATGCAGATGACGGAGGGCTTCCGACATTTCTCCATTCCACAACAAAACTGTTTTTTACAACTATCACAATACAATTATGGATACTTTTATATGAGTTACCTTATTTAATTTATTTATTTTATATTCTTTTATTTGCTTTGCTCACTTGGCCTAGTTGTTTAAGCGGTTTTCCTGGCTCTGTCTGGGAACTCCCAAGCTTTTGGCCTCCATTGGAGTTTGTTTCCTCACCATTGTTGGTTTTTATTGTGTGCACCTATTCTGCGGGTCAGGAGACTCTGATAACTTTTATTTTAAAAATTGATTACATTGTTTATACTTTCTACAGCTTCTGTAACAGCTGTAACAATGAAAACCTAAAAATCTCTGCAGTTCAATTGAGGATTATCAACAGATCAATTAAAACATTCCGAGTCTCAGACATGGTTACGGAAAGATTGCACAAAAGACATTAATTAAGCATGTTGAAGATACGCTGAGTGGGACTAGGTATTTTTTTCATATATTCAGCACGGTTTCGTTTCCCAATAGAACCTTTCCAATGCTTTCTGCGTGACAGAGGAGCCATCAAGAATATGGGGAACATAATTAAATGTATACAAAAAAATTTCTGGTGTCATGATGCAGGTGTTTGCCAGCTGCCGCTCAGTGGTGTGGACTATTCGATGCAGTCTTTGGAGGTCGATTTTGACCGCTGTGCCGAAACAGGCGGTGATGGAAGTGTGGAGGATTGATTCAATGGAACTGTATAAGCAGCTCCTGTGGCAGGTTGAACTTCCTCAGCAGGTAAAGTACGTACAGTCTCTGCAGGGCTTTCCTCACAAAAGAGTCAATGTGAATGTCACACTTCATATCCTGAGAGATGGTAGTGCCCAGGAACCTGAATGGCTATACTTTAGCCACAGTGCTGTTCATGATGGTAACTGAGAGGAGTGCAGGTGGATTTCTACCAAGGAACGCTATCATTTCCACTGTTTTGAGCGTTTAGTTTCTTCAGGATTAGGATGATGGTGAAGCGTTTGAAGCAGAATGGGGCTTTTCCCAACTCCAGTGACCTGTTGAAGATCAGACAGACAAGATTTTGAAACACTGTCTAGGCTTGGTACTTTCCTTCTCTTTTGTTTCCTAAAGATCTGATGGACATTATCCTCACTGGTCTGAAATGCAGGGGGGGTGATGAGGTGGCTAGAGGTGTTTAGAGAGATGGGTGTCGGATCGGGAGTCTTAAATCTACAGTAGAACTGATTCAAGACTTCAAAAAACTGTTTATTGGTAGTGTCTTGGATGGTGTCTTGCAGTTGGTAATGTCTTTCCTCTGTTCCTGGCCTGATAATACATGATCTTTTCCCCACTCCTGTAGGCATCCTCTTTGGCCGGACAAAGTTTTGGTGTGAACTATGATTTTACATTACAGTCTCTGTGAGCTCGTCCAGATTGATGGCATAAGCTTCAAAAACACTCCAATCAGTGCACTCAAAACAGGCTTGTAAGACCTGCTCTGTTTTATTGGGCCATCTCTTTACAGTTCTTATTTCTGGCTTAGCAGTTTTAAGTTTTTGCCTGTAAGTTGATAGAAGATAAACCATGTCGTGTTCAGAGAGTCCTAAAGCTGCTCTAGCAATGGAGCAATATACATTTTCTATTATACTCTAGAAGTGGTCCAAAATATGATTGTGTTTGGTGGGGCATGTTGATTGAATTAAGGCACCTCCCGTGAGAGTTTTGGCTGATTAAAGAGTTCGGATGTTGTCTATATGTGCTTGTGATCAGATCACTCAGCTGTTACGTCGCAGTACTCACATGTGCTTGTGGTGGAATGTAAACGCTGATGAGAATGAGCAAGTGAAACTCATGTGGCGGGAGTCAGGACAGCGCATTTTCTGAAACACAGTTACATTCGGCACAATAAATGTAACGTGTTGTCTGTAGTTTTATTTAGCCAAGTTTCTGTTAAAAATCTTGTCGATTTCCACCTATTAACCAACTTCTGAAAACACTGTTACCGGCTTACCGGAGATGAGTATCATCATACAGTAATATCATAAAGCTGATTGTTATACAGGGCACTCCATTACGACCGATTAAACCTGTGAGATTACTTCTGATCCAAAGAAAAATAAACATTTGTGGAACCAAACAAAAATAAACAATGAGAAAGAAGAAAAGCTTCTTGATCATGAAAAAATTAACACAATTGCCAGGATGAAATTTTCCTTATAATATTCTCTAAGTTTAGTTTACCTCATTGTGGTTTACTAATTTGCTGCTAGATGTTTTGTTTGTTCTTTCAGAGATTTCGTGTAACGCTTCTGAAATTTAGGTGCGACTTTCTGGCACTAATCTAATCTGTTGGCGGGACTTATGGGCACCTAACCCTCATTGGCTAGTTTGCTTTTGATTGACATCTATATGAACAGGAACTCGATAAATACCTTCCTACTTATTATATAAGCAAAGTTATCAACTCTCAGACATTTGAGACACACTCGTCCAGGCTCTCAAGTCAAGTCAAGTCAAGTCAAGTCAAGTCACCTTTATTCATATAGCACTTTAAACAAAATACATTGCGTCAAAGCAGCTAAACAACATTGATTAGTAAAACAGTGTGTCGATAATGCAAAAAATAAATTGTAATATTACGTCATATAACAAGCCAATGTTGAGTAAATACAGGATAGATAGCAATATTAACATGCAACTTTATGTTCACAAAAACAGCAGTCCATAATTTATAATTACATTGATATCAGGATAACGAGATGCCTGGTGGGTTTTAAGGTGATAATTTGTTATTTTGCAGTTCATATTTATTGTCGATATATGATAAACGGGATGTTATTTTATGTATTATTTATATCATCCCTGGCACACAGCTGACTCACTCAAAAACATGCCCCTGAAAGAGAAAGCATGCGCCGATCTTTGTTAATCAGCTGCGCATAAAGATACAGCATGGTAGACTCTGATGGGATCATGATACATTTCTCTATTCATGGAGTTTTTGTCCTTTATAGAGTGCTTCAATGCCAACCAATAAGTTATGATGTCTATCACTTAGCTAGCAGAGGGGAATAATCTGTTTCTGTTACTTGTAAAGTAATGCTTTACCTCAAGTTATGTTGTTACTATATACTGTTTATTAGAATTAATATTGATATTAATATTCATACTACAGTTTATTATAATGTTTATTATCTGTTTGCTGTAGAACCACACCTATATCGACCCAGATATGTCTGATGTATCAAACTCCAGGAGTCATATTTTGAAAGTGTTTACCGATGTCTTTATATTTATTTATGATCATGGTCTGGTTGTGTTATGATTGACACCCGAGAGTGCTTATTATATAACGTAGATGCAGCAGTACCAACAAGTACTATAACTGAGGAAAATTATTGTGCAGCTCTTATTGTTGAGCCATGTGCATGGCTGGCACCTCAAAAAGATCATGCGGGCACCACGTTGGAGAACCCTTTGGACAGTGTGATTCATTCATATAATTTTTTTTGATGAGGGGCGCATCTTAAACCTGTGAAGGTGAGTGCGCTTCCTCCGGATATGGCCACTTACATCCGACAAAGTTTACAGGATGTCTCAAAGGTTTTACAGTGCCCTATTCGCAATAAGTTTAAATTCAAAATATTGCCAAACAGGCCTATTTGCTTTTCACTTCAGAAGCTCCTTCGTCATTTTAGTGGATCCTCAAAAGTCTCCTCACGTTATAAATTACTTGAATCTTGCTCCCAAATGCCTGTTTTTTCATGCTAATTTCAACATTACACACGTTTACACACGTAAGGGATTTTATTACACTAAAATTTCCAAACGACAGTGGGGATGGTGTTCGGGTGGGCGAGTGATGTAATCTGTGGGCATGTGAACACAGTGGTTCACCAGCAAAGCAAACACAACAAGCCCAGTTTCCATTATCACAGAGTAGCGGAGTTTGTAAAGGCCTTGTTGTAGCATGAAAGCAGGGGAAGTTTGTCTATTTGGTTGGGTAGAGAGAGGAGATTTACTAGATGAATGCTAAGAAGCATCATTCTGAAGCTGCGCCATCAATTACCATGTCCCGCAAAATGCCAGAAAAAAAACAAAAAACAGTTGATGTTTAATTGGAGTGAACTGCCAAATGTTCAGCAGTTCTTGCCTGGTGTAATTGTGTATGACAAACAGAACAGGACAAACTTACAAAAAACGTTAAACAACTGGCAGCCATCTGCAGCGCCATCTTGGTTATATTAATTAGCAATAACTTAATGTGACATTTTCCTTGCATATTGCAGAAGCTACCCGTGTTGTGAAAGACCCTATTCATCCCTCCCATAGTCTTTTCCAGCTCGCCAGCAGTAACCAGTCACTGGCCTATATGCACCAGACACTTTCTTCTAAACACTTCATGTAACAAGGACTCAATAAGATATCAATAATGTTTACTTGCACATGCAACTAAATTAGCTTGAACTATTTGTTTTACTTCCTTTGCACAGAAAACCTTGCACAACATTGCACATTCTAATGTAAAGTTCTTGAAAAAGTTTATGTTGTATTCCATTTAGTCTGCATTAGGTTGTGTACTGTCAATAGTTGTATCTGTAATATACAGTCAGGTCCATAAATATTGGCGCAACAACACAATTCTAACATTTTTGGTTCTATACACCACCACAATTGATTTCAAATGTAACTAACAAGATGTGTTTTAACTGCATTTGAAGATGTTTACATCCAAATCAGGAGAACGGTGTAGAAATGACAACAGTTTGAATATGTGCCTCCCACTTGTTGAGGGACCAAAAGTAATGGGACGATTGGCTTCTAAGCTTTGCCATGGCCAGGTGTGTGTTATTCCCTCATCATCCCAATTATAATGAGCAGATAAAGGTCCAGAGGTTCTTTCCCTGTTAAAGAAAAAACCCTTTTTAACAGTTGGCCAGATCAAGAACACACTCCAGGAGGTAGGTGTATGTGTGGCAAAGTCAACAATCCAGAGAAGACTTCATCCGACTGAATACAGAGGGTTCACCACAAGATGTAAACCATTGGTGAGACTCAAAAATATATAGGCCAGATCAGTTTGCCAAATGACATTTAAAAAAGCCTTCACAGTTCTGAAACAACATCCAATGGACAGATGAGACCAAGATCAACTTGTACCAGAGTGATGGGAAGAGAAGATTTCGGAGAAGGAAAGGAACTGCTCAAGATCCTAAGCATACCACCTCATCAGTGAAGCAAGCTGGTGATATTGTCATGGCGTGGGCATGTATGGCTGCCAGTGGAACTGGTTCTCTTGTATTTATTGATAATGTCATAAGCAGCAGGATGAATTGAAGTGTTTCAGGCAATATTATCTGCTCATATTCAGCCAAATGTTTCAGAACTTATTGGACGGTGCATGACCGAAAGCATATTGCAAAAGCAATCAAACAGTTTTTGAAGGGACAGAAGTGGAATGTTATGCATTGGCCAAGTCAATCACCTGACCTGAATCCAATTGAGCATGCATTTCACTTGCTGAACACAAACTGAAGGGAAAATGCCCCAAGAACAAGCAGGAACAGAAGACTGTTGCACGAGTGGCCTGGCAGAGAATCACCAGGGATGAAACCCAGCGTCTGGGGATGTCTATGGGTTCCAGACTTCAGGCTGTAATTGACTGCAAAGGATTTGCAACCAAGTATTAAAAAGTGAATGTTTGATTTATAATTATTGTTCTGACCCATTTCTTTTGGTCCCTAAACAAGTGGGAGGCACATATTCAAACTCTTGTAATTCCTACACCATGCACCTGATTTGGATGTAAATACTCACAAATTAAAGCTGACAGTCTACAGTCAAAGTACATCTTGTATTAGTATTAGTTTCATTTGAAATCCATTGTTGTGGTGTATAGAACTAAAAATGTTAGAATTGTGTTGGTCCCAATATTTATAGACCCGACTGTATGTGTATGTGAATTACCATTAAGTAAATTGCTCCATTATAAAATGCAAACATCAAATAACTAATGCTGAATGTTACAAACTCACCGATGCCAAAAAGTGCAATCTTGGTGTTTCCTTTCTGCAGAAGAACTGGACTGATCTCAAGTTTTTCCACAGATCGGCTGCGGCCGAAATGATTGACCAGACCGGCACAGCTCAACAGATCTATAGCACACAGACCGTCAGCCTGAAACAAGAACCCAAAGCTTACTGCAAGCTGCAATGCATCACACAGCACAACTAGAAATAGAGTCATAGATGTTAAACTCTGCTTATTAAAATATCTGAACCACATAACCAAGCTCTGTTAAGTACAAAAACATATTTGGGTGTTTATCATAATACATTTGTCAAATTGCCTTTCCCTGAAAAATATGACAATACAAGGACATCAATAATGCTGTTTTTAAAACTAACAAACACAAATTACACTTTAAATCATAAAAAAACAATTGGAATAAAAGGGCAATCCGTTTATGAAATATAAATTATGTCTGCTTAACATCTGATCCCCCTGGATGAAACATGGAAGCATACATTGTACAGTACATGAATTACAATCATAATCTGCATGTGCCGTTGGGACACAAACATGCTTACATATGTATTAACTGTGCTCTGCTCTCGAAATATGAAAAAGGTAGAAAAACCTATATCGATCACAGCCTAAGCAACAATGAGTTATTTGTGTGTATAGGGCAGACTGAGCTGACATTCTCTTACCCCTGTAGGGTCGTCATGGTTACCATGTACACTGAAAATGGGGATGGAGATGTTGAGATTTTCATCCAGGTAGTTAACCCATGGAAACCTGATGTAAAACACGTCAGCAGAACTAAATATGGATATTATTCCGCACAACAGTGGAACATGTTCACTTATAATAAGAATAGAGAAAACAAGTAGGGTGCCAAGGTATGACGGCATTCATGTTTTAAGTTTCTAATGTCAGAACGATAAGAACGGTGATGGGAAACTTTCAGCTCTCAACGTACTTGCTGTGGCTGAAATTTACAGCCTGATCACTAAGGATCTCAAAGACAATGGGCCGGTCACCCATGCAGTATTTCCTCATCACCTCCATGCAGCAGTGCAAAGTCTTGCGTGATGGTTTGTTGTCGTGGAACAGATCGCCACCAAGCAAAACAAAGTCAACCTAAAAGAGAGTACATTGCATTGCATATATGTAACTACGCAAAGTCATGTGATGCAAAGACCTGCAAATATGTGCACATTCATTCCAACCTCATTCTGCATGGCATGTTTCATGATCTCATCAAACGTCACAAACGTGTCATTTCCCCTGACAGCATCTTTCTCCAGGTATCCAAGGTGAATGTCTGTGGCAATGAGGATCTTAAAAGTGTCCTCGTCATCACTATAGAAAAAAACAATATAGCATTCAAAAGATGTTGTATTAGTTATTATAGGTGAGGGATGGAGAATATTGATCTTGGGTTTGAGATGACATCTCATGTAAACAAGACAATAACCATCAGCTAAAAGAATGCTTATTGAACATTGTTTTATTACATCACAGTTACTTACATGGTGCTTCCAGCTGACGTCATATTGAGAGACTGCAGGCAAGAGGAAAAAAAAGTAAATATACAGTACCCCTACAAAACTATCAGTTTTAAAACCCCATATGCATGCACTTTACATTTATTAAAGTGCAGTTTGGAAAGTCAAACAGTTGAATATCAAAACTTAAAATGTGCCGTGAGAGACTTTAAACACAGCAGCACGCGCTCTCCGCCTACAGCGGAAGTGCATGATGACGTCTGGTTTCACACATGGGAAGTGTAGTTTTATAACATGAAGCTGTCGTTCACTTGAACAGACTGCGAACTACATTTCCCAGACTCCATCTCGCCGAAATAACCCGCCTTTAATGCGCCGTGTGCGCGAGACGTGAGCGAGGTTGTTGTTCAGAAGTCATATTTTTAATTTGCTGGTACGTAGAAGTTTATGTGTTATATATAACAATAATTAATTATACTGGTAAAGTGCAGTTATATCAATAATAACACAGCATTGGTGGCAAATAGAAGCACCACAGTGCTCCCTATGATAAGAACCATGGTTTATTTTAGTAAATTACAACGTTTTTGTAACAATAGTCGTGATTATTTTTAAGATTGACTGTCAATTTAATTCAAACAAGAACTATCATAGTAAATCTGTGTTTAATACAGTGTTGTCATGGTAAATTTCCTTATACTGTTTTATTACTATAAATAAATGCAAATCATATGGTAATAAAGTTAAACTAAAACTCCCCTAATTCACAAATCTCTTTTAGATATTCAGGTTTTTACATATTTTCATAAAATAAATATTAGTGTGTAAGTCATGATGGTGTTTAATGGTTACTAAATCTTAAGATCTGATGGAGCACATCTTGTGACTTTGTGTCTCTTTCTTGTCCTTGGAATAATTCTAGTGATGGAGTTTCCTGAAGGATTTAATCAACTTGACCTGCTGGAGTGTCATGGCCACATGATCCCGCTGGGGACCAAGAGTGGATGGGAGGAAGAAGAAGAAGAAGAGGATGAAGAAGACGAAAGCTGTCAAACCGAGGAGTGGTATCAGGAACGTGAACTCAAATTACAAGACAACCCCACTGAACTTATATTATGGGCTGCTGAGAAGAACAGAGTAAGATATCGTAAGCTTTTTCTAACACAGTTTCACATGGATTTGATATAATCTAGGGTTTCGGCTCAATTAACATGCTTTTTCCTACACATTTTCCCTATGACGTTTGGTTTAGGGGCTTAGGTGTAGGGGGTTACGTTAGGTGTAGGGGTGGGGTTAGGCTAACGCATTTGCTGCTCTAACGTTAGTTTTAGGGGCGGGGTTAGGCTAACACTTTTTACCATCGGATGTTAGGTTTAGTGGCGGGGTTAGGCTTAGCATTTCCTCTTGTTACGTTAGGTTTAGGGGCGGGGTTAGGCTAACACATTTTCCCCTATGACGTTTGGTTTAGGGGTTTAGGCTTTGCATTTCCTTTTGCTACGTTAGACGCAGGGGTGGGGTAAGGCTAACGCATTTGCTGCTCTAACGTTAGTTTTAGGGGGTGGGTTAGGCTAACACATTTTTCCATCGGATGTTAGGTTTAGGGGCGGGGTTAGGCTTAGTATTTCCTCTTGTTACGTTTGGTGTAGGGGCGGAGTTAGGCTAACACATTTTCCCATGTGACCTTAGGTTTAGGGGCGGGTTTAGACTTAAACACATTTTCCTAAGTGATGTTGTTATAGGGCTGTGGTAAGGCTTAGGCATTTCCTCCTGTAATGTTTGGATTAGGGGCGGGGTTAAGCTAAAACATTTTCCCAAGTTAAGTTAGGTTTAGGGGTTGAGTTAGCACATTTGCTGCTCTAACGTTTGTTTAAGGGGATAGGGTTAGGCTTATAGCATTTTCCCCTGTGATGTTAGGTTTAGTGGCGGGGTTAGGCTTAGCATTATCTCTTGTTACATTAGGTTTAGGGGCGGAGTTAGGCTAAAACATTTTCCCATGTGACATTTAGGGGCGGGGTTAAGATAACACATTTTCCCATGTGATGTTGGGTTTGGGGATGAAGTTAGGCTTACAGCATTTTCTCCTTTGACATTAGTTTTAGGGGCGGGGCTAGGGTAGGCATGTATAACTGCTTTGCCTCCTCATTTTGAGCCATATTAGCCTATGTGATTTTAGGGTTTTATGAGAGCTTAAACATACACATGTGGTCTGTGTATTGGAAGTAGTTTTGGGGACAGAAAAAAAATACTTTTCCCCAAATTTACAATGGCAAATCTTGAAAGAATTTCTGAGCCAGTCCTTATGTAATATAAATTATTTGTTTTTTTAGTAAGCGTATGTTAGTCCTAAAGGGATTGTTCCCACAAAATAAAAATTCTGTATTTATTACTCACCCTCAAGTTAACTGTTGGTTCTAAAAAATTTTGTCTATACAATTGAAGTCAATAGGGATCAAGGGTTTCGAATTACTAACATTCTTTGAAATATCATCTTTTGTGTTTTGCTATAAGGGGATGAGTAAATGATGGCAGAATGTTCATTTTCTATACCACAAAGAACACTTGTCACAGACAAAATGCAATGTTTGTTTAGAAAATATAATACTTCAAAACTCACATCCATCTCTTCTACAACAGATCAGCAATACAATATGACATCATCAACAATATTTTGCATCATAACAAATAACCTTTTAACTTTGTTTAGGATAAGGATGAAAATGTTTGTAATATTCTGTAATTTGAAACACAAAATATGTTATTAAAAAAAAACATTCATATGACAATGAAAATATAAAATGGTATTTCATGGGAGAAGAAAAGGTAATATGGTTTTGAATGTAAAGGTTTTCTTGAAAGTTGCTTTTGATCAAATGTTTGGACATACAATTGGCTATTACCAGTATGCTTTTATGTATAGCATATCATGTAAAAGATGAAAGGTATATCTTCTTTCAATTTGATGAAACCGGTCTCATGTGTAATTTATAACTGATACATAATTAATATGAAATCAGCTGATATTCATCTCCAGAGAGCAGGCACATCTTTTTCAAATGCTGAATGCCAGTGGCATGCTTCTAGCGTTTCACCTTGTTATGAATTCAAAATAAGTTGACTGTCAATATTGCATTTGACAGGGTCTTTTAAGAAAGTAAACTAGCCTTGTGCTCAATAATACATTCATTGATGAAATTTGCGAAAATTAAGTAAAGAAGTATTTTTTTAAAAAGTATGTTAAAAGTATTTTAAAAAAGAAGTATTTTTGTTAACTTTTGTTAACTATTTTTTGTCAATCCCTTTAAATCAAAATATTAGGGCTGTCTATCCATTTACACAACTTATTGCATACTATATAACAAAAAACTCACAATACAAAATGGTGATTACATTGTGTAATTACATGCATATTACATCAAGATAAATCAAAGATAATCCTTGGTAAGGAAGAAGTCATACATGGTTCAAAGAAAAAGTGAGTGAGTAAATGATGACAGGTTTTTCATTTTACTACCACTGTAACGCCCTTTAATTGATTGCAGTATTTGAAACTATTTGTGTGTATGGTGTTCACTCAGTCCATAGCAGGCTGTTTGTATAAGTCATGCCACGAGCAGCTACATCAATTATAGCAAGACTAAATTATTATCTACTTTATGGGGAAGGTTTCAGACAGAAAAATCTTATAGTATATGTCAAATCAAAATTATACCTGACTTTAGCTTTTGTTTAAAAACCGAAGACTTTCATTTTTACCAAACAATTGTTTTTTTCCTGTGCAGAGAGATCATTGATATGAAAAACTGATAAACTATGTTTTGCTTGTTTACATCACGTACAAACGCTTCCAGGTCCAAATGTTTCATTAATGTCAAACAACAAGCTATTAAAAAACCAAATTCTAAACTTTATCTTCATATTGAAATTCCAGATGAACAGGTAGAGACCACATTTTGATGAATTTTAAAATATTGGTATTGGAGTAGCTGAGAGCCTGGAGACTGTAGTGTTCACCTTGAGTTTTTCAAAGTTTAGCTTTGTGTGACATGAATAAAAAGTGCTCAGTTGACGGAGTGTAGGCTTGGACTGGATTTCGAAACTCCTCACATCATAAATTAACAATCAAATACAACTTTATGCCTATTTACAGCTAATAAATAAGCTACCCAATGTCTTCATAACATATCAAGTTATTCTAGTTATGACTTTAAGCCCTACAAATATTAGCTCTTGAAGAAATGGTTTAATGATGAATTTGCCTTTCTCTGCCACCCACAGTTAGGTACATTAGAACGTCTCCTGGCATCAGACACAACTCTTGCTAATTCTCAAGATAGTGATGGTTATACCCCTCTACACCGGGCTGCCTACAGTGGCCATTACGCTGTGGTCTCAACTCTTTTGGACGCTGGAGCAGACCTTCACGCGAGAACAGCGGACGGCTGGACACCGCTACATAGCGCCTGTTGCTGGGGTCATACTATCGTGGCTTCTTGTCTTTTGAGGCGAGGAGCAGAAGTCAATGCCATGACATCAGGCCACCTCACACCCCTGCAACTGGCTGCAGGAAATGCTGCAGCAGGTCAGACTATTGAGCTGTTGTTATCACAGCGCACCCTGCAGGTCGGACTGAAAAACAGTGCAGGAGAGACTGCTTATGACATTGCACGTCGCACAAGTGCACATCACCGGTTGTTTGAGATGGCAGAGCCGTGTAATAACATCTACTAATGCAAATATGTGTACATTCAGCCTCGGATTGTTTTTATACTAATATTCATGATTAAACAAATAATTACTAAAGGTTTAAATTAATTGATTGTTGGAGTTGTATAAGGGAAAGTTGCCCCAAAATAATAATTCTTCAACCCTCATGTCTTTTTCAAATATATGACTTTCTTCTGAAAGACAAAAAAGAAGGTGTTGAACTACATGAGGGACGAATAAAAGACTGATATTTCGATTTTGCTTCAACCACCCCATTTAATTCTCATGTACATAACAGCAAATACAGTTATAGAGATATAGAGATAAGACGTATAAATATTTAAAATCCAAAACTACTTGCATGTTATTACTGTAAAGTTAGGGTTGGTTGCTTGACATCCAAAACCAAACAAACCTTTGACAAAATAAAAAAGAGGTAACACAGCAATACAGTCTGAATATTACAGTAAATAAATCATCCAAATGCACATTTAAATCTTTTGGCACATTTGAAAACATGTCAGTGAATGGGTAAGATTAAACCATGGATATTTTATCTGTGTGCCTCTTGGTTACTGGTTAATGAACTGTTAAACCATTTTTTTAAAGAATATTCAGCAATGAATTTATGTTTCTATAATAAAAGGCTATTCTGATTGTCTCAAAGATTAGGCGCTGATTGTGATAATCCTATCAGAAAACAAGTATAGTGCTATATAGAGTATAATGCTTTGTGTCACACATTATAAAACGTTAAGATTGGGAGTTACAATCATGTGTTTAAAGAACTATTTCTTATTTTCATCCTGATCCTATTCAAATAAAGTAAATGAATTTGAGATGCCGACACTAAAAAAATGGATCTGACAACCCTTTTTGTTCATAAACTTAAATGTTGATTTTTTAATAAAAAATAAGATTGTCTGTTTGTTTTACCCAGCTGCATGATTTGTCCCTTTCTGACCAAGCTCTGATTAAACAAGAGACTAAAGCAGGGTTCTCCGTCTTTTTTGTTGGAGAGCGCTACCTTAAAAAATAATTTCAACTAGAGGGCTACTTATTGGATATATGTGGAAAGCACTTTCAAACATTTATCATGTGTTTTACTTGACATTTAAGATAGTTCACAGAAAAACATTTTGTTTGTCATTATTTTCTTACCCTCCAGTTGTATACATTTCCATGTTGTACTGAACACAAATGTAGACATTTTCATGAAACAAATTAACTTGACATCCATAGTAAATAAACAACAATACTCCAGAAAAAAACTTCTTGTTGTCCTCGTTGTCATTTATTCTGCTATTAGCCAATGGAACAAGTATAAATAAATGACTACAGTCAACCCCACAATATAACATATGTCAGACACTTATCCAAAGCATCCAACATCACGTTACGCTTTACAGTTTTGAGTATGTGCAATACCTGGGATTGAAATCGTGATTCTCCTCTAGCACCAAACTCCAATCAAACGCTACACACAAGCTATTACAACTATGCACACTGTTGCTTGAAGATACAAACATTTGCAAGAAAGTCAGTAGATTTGACATTACGCACTCATTTAAGTTGCTATATCTAACAATAAGCTTTCTAATTTAAGTATCTAACATTCACTTGTTTCTACAGAAACCATATTATTTCTGCTGTGTTGAAAGTTTATTGTCATGATTCTGCCTATCTTGGTCATGTTTTTCCTGATTTTGGCAGAATCATGGCAGATCTGTGTTTTTTGTGAGTAACACATGGCATTGTTTAGTTTTGACATGCCATGTGCTCTCTTGTCTCGTCTTTTGATCCCGCCCCCTTGTTATCCTGTCTATCTTCCCGCCATTGTTTCATTCCCCACACCTGCCCCGTGTCGTTATCCCTTGTTGTGTTTGCCCTATTTAGAGCCCTTGTGTTTTCTGTCCTGTGCTGGTTCATCACCTACCTGTCTGTGGTTTTTTGTCAAGTTAAGTTTCTTTTTATCTTGTTTACCCCCTTGAGGGAGTTTTTGTTATGAATTTTTGTGGAAATAAACTTTTTGTTTATGAGTTGTCTGCAATTGGGTTCTGTCATCTCAAACCATTGACAGAATGAACCAGCCACTCAAGAACCCAGCAGACAGCTCTCAAAAACCCAGCAGACACACTGTTCGTGTCTTTGGGCCCTTCTGTGGGCCCTGGTGGATTCTGGGTGAGGGGCCCACTGGAATCTGTTCCTGTCTGTGGCCCTTCAAGTGTGTTCGTGTCTCTGGGCCTTCCTGTATGTTCCAGCCTGTGGCCCCCTGGTGGATTCTGGGAGAGGGCCCTCTGGATCTGTTCCTGTCCGTGGCCCTTCAAGTGTGTTCGTGTCTCTGGGCCTTCCTGTATGTTCCAGTCTATGGGCCCCCTGGTGGATTCTGGGAGAGGGCCCACTGGAATCTGTTCCTGTCCGTGGCCCTTCAAGTGTGTTCGTGTCTCTGGGCCTTCCTGTATGTTCCAGCCTGTGGCCCCCTGGTGGATTCTGGGTGAGGGCCCACTGGAATCTGTTCCTGTCCGTGGC
This sequence comes from Triplophysa yarkandensis, assembly GCA_033220385.1. NCBI lineage: Eukaryota > Metazoa > Chordata > Actinopteri > Cypriniformes > Nemacheilidae > Triplophysa > Triplophysa yarkandensis. The sequence continues at coordinate 7,427,755 of CM065675.1, forward strand.
CCTTCATGTGTGTTCCTGTCTCTGGGCCTTCCTGTATGTTCCAGTCTGTGGCCCCCTGGTGGATTCTGGGAGAGGGCCCTCTGGATCTGTTCCTGTCCGTGGCCCTTCAAGTGTGTTCGTGTCTCTGGGCCTTCCTGTATGTTGCAGTCTATGGGCCCCCTGGTGGATTCTGGGAGAGGGCCCTCTGGATCTGTTCCTGTCCGTGGCCCTTCATGTGTGTTCCTGTCTCTGGGCCTTCCTGTATGTTGCAGTCTATGGGCCCCCTGGTGGATGCTGGGTGTGGGCCCACTGGAATCTGTTCCTGTCCGTGGCCCTTCAAGTATGTTCGAGTCTCTGGGCCTTCCTGTACGTTCCAGTCTGTGGGCCCCCTGGTGGTTGCTGGGAGATGGCCCTCCAGAACTATTCCTGTCTGAGGCCCTTCAATTGTTTTTGTGTCTCTGGGACTTGTTATTTTTGTGATGGTTTTTTTGGTCTTTTCATTGTCCCTGTCTGGTGTGTTCCCCAAGTCGTGTCCCCTTCAGGGTTACTAGGTGTTCCCTGAGGGGGGGTGCTGCCATGATCTGGTCCTTCTTGTCATGTATTGTGGACCGGGTCTTGACAGCACCAGGTCCCTGTGCTGCTTGTTTTTATGTCATGTTCTGTTTGTCGGCTCCCTTTAGGAACGCCAGGATGTCGTTCCTTAAGGGGGGGGGTTCTGTCATGATTCTGCCTGTCTTGGTCATGTTTTTCCTGATTTTGGCAGAATCATGGCAGATCTGTGTTCTGTGTGAGTGTCACATGGCATTGTTTAGTTATGACATGCCATGTGCTCTCTTGTCTTGTCTCTTGACCCCGCCCCCTTGTTATCCTGTCTATCTTCCCGCCATTGTTTCATTCCCCACACCTGCCCCGTGTCGTTATCCCTTGTTGTGTTTGCCCTATTTAAAGCCCTTGTGTTTTCTGTCCTGTGCTGGTTCATCACCTACCTGTCTGTGGTTTTTTGTCAAGTTAAGTTTTTTTTTTTATCTTGTTTACTCCTTGAGGGATTTTTTATGTGTTTTTTTGTGGAAGTAAACTTTTTGTTTATGAGTTGTCTGCAATTGGGTTCTGTCATCTCAAACCACCGTGACAGTTTATGGTTACTCCCAATATAACATTTTGGAAATGATGATTAGGATAATGATCTCCCTGTTATAATTCCGCTAATAATGAATGTGGAAAATTAACGTTCGGCTTCCCAAACTAAAATTAACATGTGATCATTTTGAGAGCACATGAGGGCAGCACAATTTTATGAACACATAGCAAGCTTGAAACAGGATACGAGAATGAATATGTACATAATATTTGTATACGTATATTACTTTTTCATACTAAGTTTCAGCTTCATGTAAAATCTCCACACGCTCCTGAAAACAGCGCAAACACTTATTGTGGAACTTACCGGTCTACATGCTTTGATTATTCCGGAAATATCTTTAAAAAGCCCACATTGTTTGTAATAATTATATATTGCATGAAGACACCATGACAACCACATTTAATGAAGCATAATGAAACAATTTAGATTGTTTTAATCAACATTTGACACATTGAGGAGCAGTTTCCCGCACAGCCATTTCAATAGGCCTAACTAGCGAAATTTCCTAATTTAACTGAAACATTCTTTGCAAAAAACATACAGGTATTGTGCATCTTGAGGCAAAACAAGCACACAGAAGTATTTTAAGATGTGTCAGACACCCCAAATAGGGCACATGCATTTTTCCACAGAACAAAAGACAAAATATTTTGAAAAATGTTGGTAACTTCCCATCCAATTACTTTTATCGTTTTCAATAATGACACAATAACTAATAAACCCCTACAGTAAATGTTAACATTCTGTTGCTTATATTAAATTGACCAATTTTAGAATTGTATAATTCCAAGCTTTCTCCGCTGTTTTCAAACTGTACAGGAGTATTTTACTTCCAAATTCTTTTTCTTGTATTACAAGGTATTTTACAATACATGTGTCTGTTTGCCTAAAGGACTATATTTGCTCTAGGGTGTGGTATTTTAAACCTTTTGATTAACCATTTAGGTTCAGATGTCTTAGGTAATCTGTGGTTACTTTGTTTTTTTGACACACTTTGTGTATAATCATCAGGAAACAATCATTTTAACCTAGTCACCATTTCAATAGCATTTTTATGTCATATTCAACAGTGGTATGAATGTGCAGCAAAAGTAGCTGCCCTACCATGTATAAACCCAACCCATGGAACTTTATTCGTGTAAACAAAGACCCCTTTAAGCTGTGACCCTATTCTGACCTTGTGCCACGTAGAGTTGCGGTATGGTAGTGAGGACAGATTCAGAAAGAGCTCAAATTGGCTTTACGGGAAGTGTAACTGTAGTTTTAAAGTTTAAATCAGGAACCCGTTCAAAACTAGTTTGTCAGGGAAAACAGGTTGGACTTAACAGATAGGCTATTGGGCATCTGACTCATGTTTTTAGATCAGATGTGCTAGCGCTTGGATACACTGATACCCACTCCATATGCGGACAGACGACAGAGCAGACCCACCTACTCGATCTGCAAGAGTAAACTGTGTGCCCCGGCGAAAACAATGTCGCGTTGCATTGTCATCTCAGAGGTCACGCCGATGGATGTTTACTCTAGTGTTTGGGACTATTGTGGCATTGTTTGTGTTAACCCTAATACATTTGCCACCATCCCGGTTGGATGCTGCGCTTTTCCACGCCAGGGTTCGAAACGAGCCACCTTTTGTGACACTACTCATCTGGTGGAGACCCTTCGGCACCCAGGAACCCCTGCCCGACTGTGCTGTGAGTTATGGGATCCAAGGCTGTACACTGACGGATGAAAGACACACTTATGACCAAGCTGACGCCGTGATCGTACACAACGCAGAACTGATGCGCAACTGGAGTGCGTTACCCCGCGCACCACGACCTCGACACCAAAAGTGGATCTGGATGAATTTCGAATCTCCAAGTCACTCTGGCTGGCTGGCCGGGTTTGACGGACTGTTTAACCTCACCATGTCCTACCGCCAAGGCTCAGACATCTTCATGCCCTACGGGTACTTGAAGCCAAGGGATGGAGATGGAGAGGCCCCACAGGTGCATGCCCGGCGCGGGTTGGTCGCTTGGATTGTTAGTAACTGGAACCAACATCATGAGAGAGTAAGATTTTTCAGACGTCTCCGCAAATACATCCAGGTTGATGTGTACGGGCGCGCAGGGCAGGATTTGATATCCAACAGCGTGACACGCACCGTATCAAGGTATAAATTCTACCTGGCTTTCGAGAATTCCGTGCACACGGATTACATCACAGAGAAACTGTGGAGGAACGCGCTCGTATCAGGTGCCGTGCCTGTGGTTCTTGGCCCGCCACGCGAGAATTATGAGCGCTTTCTTCCTGCAGGGGCCTTCATACATGTGGAAGACTTCAGGAGCCCGCTGGGGCTGGCGACATACCTCAAACACCTGGACCGACATCCTGCGTTATATCAGCGCTACCATACCTGGAGGCAGCACTATAGCGTCCATGTGACGTCATTCTGGTCGGAGCATTACTGCATGGCCTGTAGAGCCGTTCAGGCCAGCAGACACCAGAACAAAGCAGCCACTAATCTGGCTGTCTGGTTTGAATCCTAATGTTTGTTTGTGTTAAATAGGAAACAGCGGATTGAAAGAGGACAAAGTGGGTGTGTGATTTAGATGAAATAATATAATTTTATCCTTATTGTTTTGTCTTTAATTGGTGATATTATAAACAATAACATATTAAATCTGAAGTGTGTGTGTGTGTGTGTGTGCGTGTGCGCGTGCGCGTGTGCGTGTGTGTCATAACTGATGCATTCTTGTGTCTGTCCTTTATGTACACGGCCTCACCCACTTTTCTCTGTACAATAGCGAAAGTAATGTGATCTCTGCTCTCATCCCTTTAGAAACTCCATCTGCCTTCAAAGGATAGTTCAATCAAAGTGATATTAAATTATTTACCCTGATCTCATATAATGTATGAAATAACACCCTCAAAAAGCTGTGGCAACTATTCAATTGTATTGTATGGACACAACCAATAAGTGAAGGGGTGCCAGTTCCCACCATTCAATCAAATTATCATGAACTTGGTAAATATGACTATTAAGTTATACTAACTTCCACTAGATTTTGCCTGTTAATTTTAAGATCAGTTGACTTATACTTTAGAGCAATGTTAATTTATGTAAATGTATAACTTACGGAAAAATGAAGTTCACAAACCTGTGTACTATCTCTGCTGAGCACAAAGCTATTTTAATTAAAGTTTATAACCCAACCATTTTGGGTTAACATTCTTTTGTTCTAGGAGTCAATAGTGACTCAAAATGACGGTGATACAAACTTTAAGTAAAGGGATAATTTATCTAAAAATTAAAATCCGGTCCTGAATTATACACCAAATTTGTATACATTTCTCTGCTCTGTTAAACACAAAACAAGATATTTGTCAGAGCAACTGAGATTTTGGGCCACCGTTGACTACCATAATAGGAAATATTTCAATAGTTGGTTCCCAGGTACCTTGTTCTCCTAAACTCTAAAGTTGAAATGTGTGAAATATTTTACAGTGTAATTTTTTTCATCAAAAGCGTAAGGGACATGAACTTTGCATAAAGATCCCATTTAGGTGATGAGATGTTTTTTAAAGCTTGGACTGTTGAGTCATAGCAATTTGCAAATCACCAGGAGCTCTTCATCTGAAAGTCAAAGCGGATGCTTGTTGAGTGCGAAGAAGGGTGTTCATGTAACCTTTCAACAAACTACCGCAATCAAACCTGTTCACCTGAACTTTAATAAATGTGCAGAATGACGACATGCTTCTAATGTTCTCTAAATGTCATCTCAAAACAGCATTATTACTGAAGCAGTCCCTTATCTAATGATGCTGTTAATTATTAAAAGAGAATTGTTTGTGTTTTATTCATACTGGGCAATTGAAGTTTCTTGGAAAGGTTCCTCAGAAATTTGTATAATATTTTTTCAAACAATCATTATTTTTAAACAGTAAATAATATGGGGGAGAAGTTGGTAACACAAAGGACTGACCTTTATATTTTTATATGGTAAGCCAAAGGGAGATAAAAAAAAATCTGTATGTTAATTTTGACAAATCACTGTTGGTAAGCTCAGACAGCTTGTTAAACTTACCACAAGAGAGCAGTAAAAGCACTGATAATGTCTCAGCCACCATTACTAGTGCAATATTTTATACATGATATTAATAAATGTGTCCTTTTCATATCTGGTGTGTGAAAGTGTTTTGCATTATTGTTTTAGCTTTGGTTTTCTATATTCATCACAAAGTAGGTTTCAGTAAATTAGTTTCAGCACACTGCCATGGACAACACACATTTGAGAGCACTCCAAACTTTAATTGATTTAGCAGTTCTAGATGGTTCAACAAATTAATCTCAGGAGTCATGTAACATCATCCAACAGCAATGTGAAAGACTGACAGCATCACATATGTGATATAAATCTGCATTTTCACCCAAATGTGATGGTAGAACATTTGCTAAATACATTTACAAATATTACTATTGTATTGCTTAAAAGTAATCAAAGAACTAAATAAAAGAACAAAATAAATAAAATGTGTTTTTAAGCTTTAATAATTTGTTGAATCAATGTATTTAATATTTATTTGTTGTATTTATGCATTAAGCTATAAAGAAATTAAGTGATTGATATTTTTTGTATATTTCCCACCTGTTAGACAGGCTACGCGCAATTATTGTAATGGGTTTAATTAATAAATGCATTAAATAAAGACATTAGTTGCAGTACTAATGTTAGAATGTGGCTTTCATTCATAAAATGCTGCTGTTAAACTATGGGTTGTGTTTACTTTATTTTGGAGCTAAAATTTTTAGAAAGTAAAGCCATTTTTAAAAAACATGAATGTGGGACAAAATTTGATTAAATATGATTTATTTGTTACTTTTGTTTGAATGATAGCACTATTTAATACACTATAATCAAAAGTTTTTGGGTCAAAATAAATATTTTTCAATATCTTAAGAATTATTTGGTATAATCTTTCTAATTCATATTTATATATTTTAAAAATCTAAAGTTGTATTTAAAAAAATATTATAAAACAACTTAGAAATCCATAAATTAATAATCATGAAGATTTTCACGATTTTCATATTTTCAAAAATACACACGCAATATAGTACAGTTAACTCTCTGTGAAAGTGTATGTATTATTAAAAAGCTATCCTACATTGACATTTTCTGTAATCAGCCAAAGCAAATAAAATAAAAAGCAGCAAAAAATGACCACATGACCAAATCATGTGGAATTTGTGTGTACAACGCTGAGGCCTAATATATAATTATGGTCAAGGGTGGGAGCCTATTGAATTCCAGGACATCTAAAAATGTCCACCGAGAGAAAAATATCATATATTATATACTTACCATGTTGTGATCTTTAGCACTGATACATGACAGTAAAATGTGAAAGCAGATGATGATATTGTTATAAGCCTTTCTGAGAAGGATACACAAAAATATATATTGTCCTATGTGAATAAAAACAAGATATGATGTTTACATTTAACGTTTTGCTCTTGAAGTGCGAGTTTATATTTTATTTCATTTTATGAAGTTCCAATGCTGTGTGTTTTAATACACACAATTATGAATGGTTTTGTTGACATTTTAGTCCATTTCTTTAGCTCTTATCTCCCTCGACTAATGTCTCTTTCTCACACTCCTTTGTTCCCATTCCAAGGTCTTTTGGGTTTGCTTACCCTTGCATGTCTGGGCAGAGGATGTGTGTGACTTGGACTGGCATGTCAGGACATATGCGCTGCAACATATTTTGCCTTGTATTGGTGTCAATGCTCACACACAAATACATGGATTCATAAATACCGCCTTCTTTTCTTTATTGGCATACTTTTACAAAAGATAACTATTGATCTCTCAAAGCGGCTCAGACAGTAGACCTCACTGTGGATCAAAGCAAGCAGGTAGGACACAAAATAACGTCATGGTGTATGTTTACTTGTAAAAGTATTAAGAGAGAGTTCAAAGATTGTTGAAAGATTGTTCACGCTGTTTTTGCCTTTTATTTGGCTCTGAAGTGTCACATATTAAGTGATCATCAGAAATATGGAAAACTCAGCAAGCATGTTGGCATGTAAAAGAATGATCATATCTAAGATTGAGTTATAAAAGGTACACGGTTCGAAAATAGTGGTGGGAGTCTCTCTCTTTCAACATAAGATATTGTGAGCCTGCTCGGCTTGAGATCAGATGAAGTAGACAACCGAATAGGTTGCTTGAGGGTGTATAATCTATGCACACGGCTGGCTGTTTGTGTTGCTTTTAAAGTGCCCCTCGGCTTCAAAACCTCATTCGGCATTTTCATTTGTGTGTTTGTGTGCGCTGGTACCTGTCAACGATCGGTGATGTTACAAATCCAAAAGTTCATGGTAAAGCGAGTTATCGTCTATGATAGAAATCAGATGTCTTACACTATGCAAAACGCCAGGATTGTAGTCATCCAGTTTCTTCTGTGACGCATCGTCATAGAGCCGTCACGGAAGTCACTAAATTAACGTGATGTCACCTGATGGTGATGTAGAGTTCACCAATAACAGTCGACTAGAACGTATGACCAATCATAGCAAAGAAGGAGGTGGGTTTAAAAGAGTAAGGATCTACATGTGAGTGTTTTGCGACACGAGGAAAGACGGGAAGTTAAATAATAAAACTAATAATGAGTTCATTAAACATTTAATGCCAGGTTTAGTTGAGGACTCAAACACATATACACATAATACCTGTTTGATCTCCAAACATGGGTCTCTTTAACACAATTCTATGTTTTTAAGCAACTTTTCACATTAAATGACATAAAAACAGTCCAAATATTAACACGCCACAAACGTCCTACTGGCCTTCCAGCAAACACAAAGTACAGTCGGCTGGAGATGATAAGACCCTTTGTCTATCCAGAATAAATGTTTTGGTTCTCTGATAGCTGTTTACGTCTGTTTAAATACGTCGGATTTATCTTCTTAAAGGTTGAACAGCCCCCAGGTCATGCTTTTGCTGGAGGATATCACGCCCTGATGACTGGGCACTAAACTATTCCTCCTTACACTGTTGCATGTGTGAGAATGATAAGGTCTGTGTACACATGTAATCTCTACAAGACCTTAACGGGTTTCTTTGGGACTATAATAAACAATATCAGATAGGAAGAATAAACAAGTGGACCACCTGTATGTTCTGAGATGTTCAAATGAAACATTCGTGAAGAGTGATCTTCAGGCCCACAGTTTGTCTGCATATCTGTAGGAATAAATCTCTGGCATCAATTGACTCATTGGTAAAAAAAAAAAAGAAAACCTTGAATGTTTTAAGAAATGCTAAGACTGTAATGATGGGATCTCAAGGTGATGCAACTTTTAGCCAAATTAACCAATGCACAGACAATGTTGGGCAAAAATATGGACAAATCCAACAGCTTGTTTGATATTTTTATCATACACTTTTGCCTTTATCATTTGTGGTTAGTTGGGCTTTATTCTTTCTAAAGCCCAATTGAACCATAATGTGTTTATAACGCAGTTTATACATCAAATTGAATTAGAAATGTGTATGAATATGATGGGAGATGCAATTTGAATGGTGGCTTAGTAATGACCAGATGCATATATTACACACAATATGAAAATGTTGAATCTCATAAATCATAAGACAATAAATCTTCCTATAATGCATAATGCACTTTTGGGGTCGGCGCTAGGACCCGTGTGGGGTTGTTGGCTAGCGGGACGACACACGCGCATTCCTGTCATGCCCCAGTGAATGGACGCGATTGTCCGTCAAACGCGCCGGCCAGACCTCCGATCTCCTCCCGAGGGTCCCGGGACGTTTCCTCTTTAAACCTCTCGCCCCGACGGACTGATAATCCGCGTCAAGGTCTCGTCGGGTAATACGTCGCGAACTTTCCTCTTGTGTTGTGCCGTTTGTGTGTAGCGGATGATGCGCTCGATGTAAGCCACGTGACTCGTGTTTACTAACTGTCGCGCGCCGCCGTTTAAAGACGTCAGTGTGTCAAACGTCAGAGTTTACTTTGGGTTTATTCGTTTTTTTGGGAATGTGCGGTAAAAGTTTTTGCTTTAAACTCGACAGACTGAACATTATCGACACGTTTGACTGCTGAGTTTGGCGGCGTCTCATTCAGTCTTCTGGGTGCTTTGAAATAGTTGATTACGTCACGCTGAAGTTCTTCTGCTGATGCTATTTTTGGGACTTGTTGAATGTGTGTCAGCATGTGCTGCTTTCCCTTCTCTCTCTATATTCTCTTGTTTTGTCTTAGTTTACTTTAATAGAAGTGAGTTTTACTGCACCATGTTTACTGTATACTGGATGTTTATTATTAAGAATGATATACAATAAATCATGCATTTGATTTTGACAATACATACAATCTGTCAAATCAATATTTCTCAAATCAATATTTGTTATTAGTTTCCTATTTAAAGTGCTTACGAAGAAGATTGTATTTGAAAGAAATGTGAATGCATACAGTCAAAAACATATACATGTCAATCTGATCATAAACATGAAAGATGTATACACTAACAACTAGACATCGGAATTCTCAAGATTAATTTTTCTTTATGTACCTCTGGATTACTTTTCAGTATTTGACTGATAAGCTGCTTCTTTTTTACAGATCATCGAGTTGGTATTAAGGTGAATATCCCTGCTCCCCGTGTCCACCTGCACAGCGGCAGAGATGCATGGTTCTGAGGACAGCGCTTCTGGAACCGTGCTTCAGAGACTCATGCAAGAACATCTGCGACACGGAACGAGCGGATCCGGAGTACCAACAGAAAGCAGCAGCTCTCCCATGCAAAGCAACCCAACATTTGCAGAGAACCCGCTCCTTCTAGAGGAGGATCACACAGCCAGCTTTTATCAGTCTGTACTTCCACAGAGTCAACCAAGACAGGAACCTCAAGGTCAGGAGCATCAGGCGGACAGCAGCTCTATGGAGAAGACCGCTGGGGTGAACCAGGGTGCGGATGGACCCGGGACTTTGCCTGCTTTTGACGCCCTGCAACTTCCATCTTACGAGGAAGCTAAAATCCAGTCTCAACTGTACAGAGGACGGCACAGTCCAGTGGACCTTCAATCCCAAAGCCACCAGATCCTTGAGATCCATGAAAATCAATGTGAGCAGCAGTACAACCCGGTTCACCAGCTGTTTCTGACGATGCGAGGCGGTTCACACTCCTGTCCTCCGTCACTATCCAACACATACTCTCTCGCATCCTCTCCTTCCCTGATGTCCTTGTCCGCTTCTCTCCCAGCAGTTCCAGTGAAGGCCAATGGGGACATCCGACCATGGGTCCAGCGAGGAGGTGATATGTCTGTCCAGGATGAAGGACTGCCAGGGTTTAAACAAGGTCATGTTCGTTCGCTTAGTGAAAGAATCATGCAACTCGGTATGGAGTGCAATGGAGCTAAGGAGAGTTTGGAATCTTCTGGTTCTTCCAGCGCAGGAGACTCTACTTATAGGGATGAAAGCGTAGAAAATTCATTAGGCAGCACCCTACCACCTGCATCGTCTCCCTCACCAAACTGGACTTTGGAGCAAAGAGGTCCTCCTCCGGAATATCCCTTTAAGTTCAGGGTACAGACAATGTTTCCTCCTGCTTTTAATACTAATCCAGGGTCTCTGGAGTATGCTCACCTCCACAGTGACACTTTAACATTGGCCATCCCAGAGCAGCATACAAATGGAGCCAGGTAACTTTCACACTGTGTTTAAAGAGATGGTTAACACAAAACAATCTGTTATGTCATACAAAATCTAAGTAAGACACTTTCCTCAGTGAAATATAAAGTAGATATTTAAAAAAAAAAGGTCTCAGTGGGGCCAATGTAATTGGTTATGAGCTTTCTTCCAAATATCTTCAGTTATGTTCTGCAGAAGAAAGATAGTCATACATTTTGGGTGAAGTGTCCCTTTAAGTAAGCTATTTAAAGGTTGATCTTACCAAATAAAGTTAAACATTTGGTTTTATTAGTTGACTACTGTTGCAGAGATTGCCCACCAGAACCGTAAGCCATGTGTGCGCCAACTCATTTTTTCCCCTGAGGCGAGCATATTTTTTCAATTGTTTACAATAGAAGTGCCACGTTGGTTTTCAAGCTCAGCTATGACCAGTCAGGGTTTTTTTATTCAGAATATTTGTGTGAAATGTTGTTCTTGTAAGTAGTGGCATTTAAACAGCAGGAACAATAGTGTAGTTCAAGAAAAGTTCCCAGACATAATCTTGGTTCAGGAATGCCTTTTGAGGGAATAAAATGAGCAAGTTCTCTGGAAAAATATATAAAACCTTAAATATGAACTAAAAGAAAAGCAAGCGTTCTGACAACCCATGACACAACATTATACAGAAAACTTATGTTCACTCTATACTTGTTGTCTGAATTTGCATGTTTTGTTTTATTTCTTGTAACTTTACAGCCTTCTTTACTGGTTCCAGGACCCAATTTGTGAAATTATCCAGTGGAAAAGCATCTAATTTTATATTTTTCTTAACCTTCCAAACATTGCAGGATGATGGGACAAATATCACTACAACCAAGTTGCAGATCCTTGTACAACTTTATGCCTGTTTACTAAATTCTTGCATTCATGATTATCCATTTCTATATCAGATGATGTTGTTGCCCTTATGAAAAATAAGTATACTTGAAGTTTATAAGTCTAATTAAGTAGAAATGAAGCATATGTAAAAGTATACTTTATTTATTATGTATATTAATATCAATGTACTAGTAGTGTAATTGTGGCCCACTTTATAGTTTATAAAAGTATACTTTTCTATTTTTAGTTAAAATAAGGAAACTAATGACACAAATAAACAAATTTTCTTAAGGGTGGACAACCATGTACCATATCGTTTATTGAATAAAATCTTTTTCTAAGAAACAGAAATTCCCCAGATCCAGTATTCTTTAGAATTGTGTTTGATGTTTTCACTTGCATAGCTTTGATGTACAGACAGCTCTATATAGTTGGTTATAAACAGTTATTAACTCCTCTCTTTTTCGTTCTAGACATTGCCCCGTAACTTTCAGTGCTTCGCAACATCAGAACTGTCCGGTGTCTGAGAGCTGTGCCCTGTCCTTACAAGCTTCTCAACAACAGTATCAGTCAATATCCCAATCTCAGTCTTTGGGATTTCCTCCAGCTCAGGTTGAATCTGTAAACCAAGGGCCATCTGTTCGTCTGGCTCCTTTAGGGCAGCCTTTCCCTGGGGAAGTGTTTGCCATGGTGAGCCATACCCAACAGATGCTGGAAATCCTTAAAGAGGAAAACCAAAGTCTTAAACAAGAGCTACAAAAACAAAACGAGAAAGCCGGCAGATTACAGCGGGTACATGACGTTTTTATTTCCCTTATCATTTGTCAAGAAGCAGATATCTTGTTTTAAAACTTTCCAGGGACATTATTTTGTAAAATGATAATATTTGGTGATCTGAGTACAGTAGTCCATCAGATTGTTGTATAGTGTAACATAAGTGGGGGATTTTGCTCTGTTTGCAGTTGGAGGTGGAGGTTGAGAATCTGTCTGAGACATATGAGAATTTAGTAAAGAGTTCAACCAAACGAGAGACTCTGGATAAAGCCATGAGGAATAAACTAGAGGGAGAGATCAGACGCCTTCATGACTTTAACAGAGACCTGAGAGGTTAGAGTGAATATTGTCAATGGTTTCATCAAAAACTGCTTGTCAATATTGCGTAATACTGCTTGTCAATATTTCTTTAATATTTAACATTTTGGTATCATTTTAGACCGTTTGGAGACAGCTAATCGACAACTTGCCAGTCAAGAGCTGAAGGTACAAGAAGATGGACACTTGTATCTTTCACAAAGTGAGTGACCATACATTTCTATTTGTTTTACATTATAGAATGATTCATAATGATGATAAAAATAATAATATAACAATAATCATAACATTAACAATAACAGTTGTTATAATAATAGTAATATTTGTATTAGTACAATAAACTAATTATTAATATTATTAGACCACACAAGTGTGTGCACTTTATTCTCTGTATATAGAGGTGCATACATATATATCTATGAGTATAGAGTTGTGTAGAAATATACTATCCAGATGACTTCCTGTGTCCCTCCCTTGACTTCCTGTTTCAATTTATCACCTACACTCAATCCTTTTTTCTCTTTCTGTCTGTAAGCAAGCATACAAATTTACCCTTCTGCAGCAGGACACGTGACACACATACTTCATGATGACACATATTACATAATGATATATTACATATTAAAGTTTACTCTGCTTAGATAAATGTTCCTGTTCTAATAGCATATTATGTGCATTCTCTGACACTTTATAATAATGCAGTGTCCAGTGGCTCTATACCAGGAACATAACTTGTATAAAAAGTATTAACTCTTATATAATAGTTCAAATGGCTTGCAAGGAATAAAGTCTTGTGTAGAAGACTGAAGTGAAGAAAAGATTCATCATTTTCATTCCCAATTATTTCATATTTCATAACATTTTTGAAAATTCGTACATTTTGTCCTCCACCACAGCTTTTCCATATTCACATTCAGAATAAAGGATATATTGACGTCTGTTATCTGTTCTATATATGGGCAATGCTAGCATTATGGACGTTACTTTTTACGTTATGGATGTGACACAGTGTAAAAACGGAATTGCCCATATTTGTTATTAATATTTGCTGTAATATTTACTCAAACACACCTACAGTATACAACATACATACCATAGTAATCTGATAAATTTGAATACAAGGGTTTACATTACAGGATATACAATGTGTAACTATATGACTATTTACATATGTAAAGTTCTATAGGCCTGTAGAAAATAATTTGTACTTTCCGTGCAGTATGAGTACAGTACATTGTAGTGAACATGTTGTCATTGTTTGTCTCCTCAGGAAGGGAAAGTCTAAAGGATCTAGAGAAATTACAGATAGAAGCAGTAAGTCTCCGAACAACCAACGAGGATCAGCAGCAACACATTGAGATTTTAGAGCAGGCTTTGAATAACGCTCAGGGTAAAGTTGTCAGACTAGAGGAAGAAGTAAGTCTACACAACCATTCATTAACATACATTTAAGTGATGTGGAATGATAGTTGAATGTATTAGATAATAAACCCACAATCTAATGAGTTATATTAAGTGTCCAATATTCAATGGGTTTTGTGCAGAGTTTGAATTATTCACACAGTTCAGCAGTTCGCACATATTCTGTACCACAATGTTTTTTTAACACTTGGAAGTCACCTTTATTACTTTCCTTGGCAGAATACAAAAAATTATATTTTAAAGGTGGTTAGTAACCAAACAATGGCCGTACCCATTCATTTCTATTGTGTGGACACAAAAACAACTCAAGTCAATGGGTACCACTGTTGTTCTATTGCCAACATTCTACAGTATGTCTTCTTTTGTGTTCTGCAGAAGTTTCTGGACTATCACTTTAATGCATTATCTGGCATAAACAATACACAGGATACATTACCACATTAATTAATCTTTGTTAAAGTGATAGTTCAACCAAAAAACTTAATTTTGTTAACACACTTCATTTCAAACTCTGTGACATTCTTTTTTCACAGGATACAAAAATAGATATTTTTAAAGAATTTTGGTAACTGGCACCCATTCACTTGCATTAGTTTTGTTTCCATGAAAAAGAAGGGAATAATTTCCAGTTCCCGGCATTCTTCAAAATATCTTCTTTTACCTTCTGCGAAAGCATTTCATACATATTTGAAATAACAAGATGTTAACAACGACACAATTTAAGTTTTTTGGTGAATAACTTAGTTGTTATTAAAACATTTGTTCACTATTTGTTTATTTAAAATTATTATGCGCATTGTGTAACAAATTCTAACAGAAACATAAATTAAACGGCTTTTTTTTTAGTTCATGTTAACCAAGCATTGTTTAAACTAACTATGAGAGATCCATCCAATATCATTTCTGCACCATGACACAAAAATTTACCAACGTGGCCATATAAAGAAAAAGCACTGAACTGATAACACAAGCTAAACACCCTCTTTCCTGTCTTTGTCTGTGTCTGTTATAGTTGAGTAAGAAGCAAATGTATGTGGAGCGGGTGGAGCGTCTGCAGCAGGCACTGGCACAGCTCCAGGCTGCATGTGAGAAGCGCGAGCTGCTCGAGAGACGTCTGCGTACCCGCCTGGAAAGAGAACTGGAGGCCCTGCGGACACAACAGGCATGCACACGAAATATTCTTATATCTTTGAGAAACTCAGACCCTCTGGGTTTTTGTGTACTTAACATTACCATCAACACACACAGCTGAAATCCAGAGGTGCATTGTGTTTCTTTCAGGAAGGGAGTTGTCAGCCGCAGCAGGGCTAAATGTTACAAGGCTACAATTATCCAGTCCGGCAGTTCCTATAATCTCTGTTTGTTGTGTGTGTGTGTGAAGCGTGCTGGGGTAGGCGTTCCGCTCGCTGCGGGTGAGTCCAGTCCTCCTGCTCTGCTGGATTTGCTGAGGGAGAGAGAGGAGAGGATTCTGGGATTAGAGGCTGATATGACGCGCTGGGAGCAGAAGTATTTGGAGGAGAGTGCGATGAGACACTTCGCCATGGAGGCCGCGGCAACGGCTGCTGCACAGAGGTCAGAGCGCAGTTATCTGTGAAACAGTTTCACCATTGAGGGAACTACAACTGGCCTTAGATGATTTTGTCTTTATAAGTACACAGAGGCTCCATGTGCAGTCCATCAAAGATACTAAACATTGTGCAGACACAGTACAAGTCTTTAAAAGGTATTGCAAAGCCAACTGTTATGTAACTGGTTTTTGGATTGTTTAATATTGTGACAAACTCAAAGGTTCTTGTCTACTATTAAGAATGCTCACATAAACTCTTAAAATTAAAGGTGCTTCATGATGCAAAGGAAGAACCGTTCATTTAAATATTTCTCTATAGAACCTTTTAAGCACCATATATTTGTAATAGTGTTCAACAGGTGTAAATTGTGAGAAGATACGCTGTTCGTACGTAGTAAGAAGCATGAAATTTTGTTTACTTTTTCAACTTGGCCTATCTGCACAAACCAACTTTTCTGGATTTACATTTTTATGTGTATGTGTTTATTTGTATATGTTTTATGTGTTTTATTCTGTGAACGAGTGACAACATGTCTTACAAATTCTGAATTTATTTTGCAAATGAAACAGGAAAATGTTAAAAATAGCAAAAAAGATATTTAATATTGATAAGAAATGTGTACACTGCTCGGAAAAGTAAAGGCAATAGTAAAATTACACATCCTAGATCTGAATCAATTAAATATCCTAAATAAGTGTGTTGTTCTGTTCATGGTTCAATGTGCTGACAAAAATACAAAAATGATAAATGAAAATAAAATATATTAACCAACGGATGTCTGGATTTCAGGTCACAATCAAAATTGAGTCGAAAAACTACACTAAAATGTGATACAACTTTAATATAATGTCCTTAAAACAAACCACAATGAGGCCCAGTAGTGTGTGTGGCCTCCACGTGCCTGTATGACCTCCCTAAAATGCAGGGGAATGCTTCTGATGAGGTGGAAGATGATCTCTAGAGGGATCTCCTCCCAGACCTGGACTAAAGCATGGATAGACCGAGACATGATGTCCCAGATGTGTCTAAATGGATCCAGGTCTGGGGAAAAGACAGGCCAATCCATAGCATAAATGCCTTCGTCTTGCAGGAACTGCCGACACACTCTAGCCACACGAAGTCTAGGCCAACCCTGGGCCAACTGCACCAGCAATACCTAAAAGTAGTCAGGCTTCATCTGGCGAACACATGGAGGGCTTTGCGGCCCTCGAAATAAATGCCACCCTACATCATTACTGACCCCTTGCCAAACCTGCTGGACGATGTTCCAGGGAGCAGAACGTTCTCCACGGCATCTCCAGACTCTGTCACATCTGTTACATGCTCAGTGTGAACCGGCTTTTATGTGTGAAGAGTCTTGAAGTCTTGCATATAGTCTATAATTCAACCTGTTGTCTATTCTATTTGCACAACATGTGGAATTGATCATCAATCACTGTTGCTTCCAAAGTGGGGAGTTTGATATCACAGGGATATGATTGACTTGGAGTTGTGTAGTTTAAGTTTTCCCCTTATATTTTGAGCAGTGTATATTCATGTTTAAAGAACACTAAACTGTTGTTAGTGTATTGCAACTTTCAAACTTTCATGCATCTCCACATCTTCTCAGTCTTTAACATTGGATTTTTACTAAGTAATAAAAACATTTACAGTCTGCAGGATGAGACTTAAACCAGAACTAATAACACACAGTTATTGATTTTTAGATATATTTATCCAGCAGTTTTTCAGCAGTTTTGAAGTGTCATGTTTACTTCTTTATTTCAAAAACGGTTTGTAATATTTGACCACCTAGTGGTGACAATCTGTGTTTTGTTGGTTTTCAGAGACACAACTATTATCCAGCATTCTCGCAGTGGCAGTTACAGTGATGGTTCAACCTGGCAGTATGAAGATGACAACAGAGCTCAGAGTGGCAGACAATGTCAGGAAATGGAGCAAAGGTGAATAAACACCATATACTTGTATATGTGGTTTAAAAGGACTCTCCATAGATGTAAAGTTTTTTTATTGTAAAAACTGAATATCCTATTCCCAGCCCTACAACTGAACATAACCTTAATAGAAAACTTTTGGCATTAAAATTAACAAAAAACGTATAAATGTGATTTAACTTGAGGATACCGCCTGCAATTAAAGTCATTATACAAACTTTATGACCTTGCTAAACCTTGTAGAAGCACATACATCCCTGCACACACAGAACATGGAAATGCTTGACTGAAATGTTTTTAAAATCTTATAGCATGTGCTTCATGTTTGAACTTGTGTATTCAAAAAGGAAATTGTGCCATCTTTGGAAAGCCAAAATTTTATGATAAAAATGTTTTTTACCTTTAAAAAATGTAAATCTTCTTAAGATGAGGTACTTGAGTATTAATTAAAATGCCAAGAGAATTCTGCCTATTTTCAAATAGCAAATTCAAAGGGCGATTTAACTAAAAATATACATTTTGTCTTGGAATACTCTTGCACTTGTCATTTCAAACCTGTATTACTTTCTTCTGCAGAGAACACCAGATATTTTAAGTAATGTTGGTATCCAAACAGTGTCGGTACCTAATTACTTCTTATATGTGGACACACAACCAATGCATGTAAATGGTTTAATTCAGTTAGCATCATACTGTAAAATATCTTCTTTTTTAATAGGTTTAATAGGACAAGTGTGTGGGAATTGTTGTTTATTATTTGTAATACTATATTTTTGAGATCAGCAATAGTTCAGATCAGAAAAAGTCATTCAGGAATGAATTGTGTACTCTTTCTTGTGTCTTGTGTCTCTTTTGTTCTGCCTTTAATCTTCACTCTAGTGTTTAGTAGATATTGCTATAATTAAATTCCACATGACTGTCTTTCGTAGGAAAAGAGATTTCTGGTAAAGTGTTGCACTGTGTATCGTTATAGGATGAAGGATTTACACGCTCAGATTCTGGAGAAAGACGCCATGATTAAAGTACTTCAACAGCGTTCCCGTCGAGAACCCGCCCCTCTCCGTCCTGCTCGCTCGGTCCCTTCCATTTCGATCGCAACAGGGTTGCATGTTCGGCAGACATCACAGACCGATCGCAGAGACCAGAACACCTGGAAAGGCAGCACAAGTCTGTACACTGGTTATGCCTTATTATCTGTCCATGAGATCACAAACCATCAAATGCCACATCTCCTGTTTTTAACAGCCGACTGCTTTGGATATACTAAAAGATTTACATTTTTCTTTGCAGGTCTGCTTCTGGGAAAAGATACAGCGGAGCACATCCTACCCTCTCTGCCCTCACTCTCAGTGTCTTCGATCTCTTCACCTCTCCCTCCATCATTCTCATCCTCTCTGCCTTCCTCTTTGCCTCCCTTCTTGTCCACCACAGGATCAAGCACATCTTTGATACGCTCATCGTCCTTTCTCCCTCGCTCCAGTTCTCCATCTTCATCCTCCACATTACCCCTGCCCTCCTCTGCCACTCTTACACCTCTTGCATCGTTCTCTCTCCCCTCGACACCTCTTCTAGCCCTTCACTCCAAATCCGCAAGCAGAGACCATAGCAGTCAAACAGGGAACAGTCCTGAGATGTTCAGAGCTCCGACCACCACTAGACAACTCAAGACAGGTGACATGTCCAAATTTCATCAAATACTTATAAATATATATACATAGTTAACTCAAACATGCATGACAGTTCAGACATTTGGCATTAATGGTTGTGTGTTTATGTGCAGAATCCTTATCCAGTCTGACTAAAGGTCTCGATAGTCGAGATCAGAACCGTGGAGGACAGAAGATCCCGCTACCTGACCTTGACCTACTGGAGATCCTCATCTGACACAAAAACTCTGGACAGGACAGCAAACATGAGAATGTTCAAAGAAGAAGTGTAAAAAGTGTCAAGTAACAGTGAAAGAGAGCAAAATGTGTGTGGTGTGAAATAGAAGATAAAGTAAATGTGAAATGAGAGGATTGTGTGAGGAAAAAAGAGGGACGAGAAAGTATTAGAAAGTATTGAATGTTGTGCCTTTAAAACACTGGGTTTGATGAATAATTCCTAAATTGTATTTGTGTCCGTTTGACCTCAAAGTAAACACAGACAGTGACGTTTAACATGTCTGTGTACCTTAAAAGTCTTAAGCTGCCTTTTGTCTTTGTTCCTGGTGGAAAACATCTCAGAGCTGTTTTCCATCTTAAAAGTGATTTATATAGAGAAATATTTTTGTGTGGATCTATCTACAGAGCAAAATAAATGATTATTTGTACAGAAAATAGCCAACTTTGAAACGTCTGAATGCTGAGTTGAATTGTTTTAAAAAAAATACTTTCTATAACTTTCTGTAAATAAAAGAAAGATAAAACATTAATCATCATTGGTGCTTCATGTGTGTATTCTGAAAATGGTTTTTGCTTTTATTAAATTTTATTTATTTTATATTAAATGCCTGGGAAGATTTTTAAGTCAGCACTGTTCATATAACAAAGTTTACAAATATGATAAGTTGTCACATTGGAAAACCTCAGGGGGTCAGTGATTACTTGGTTAGATGTGTCAATAAAATGTTTTTAGAAGCAGTTATTAACATTAACATGAATACAAGCTGACAATAAGGACCCAACCATCAAATCACCAAATCATGTTCACTGTTATAAGGTGCATTATAGAAAATATGATTAGAACATTAATGTTAACATCACACTAGTCCAAAACATAGATAAGGGTGGGACATCTTAAGTGGTTCATGTCATTTTAAATGGCCAATGGTGCAGATGCTACTGTAGATTTTTAGGCTTTACTTTCGAGAAGAATTTGATGTGCAGAATGATCCAGTAGGTGAATTCTTTGAATGCTTTTATTATTTCAATGTGAATGTGGTGAATGTTTTGGATCACACTTGTTTAAAGATAACCTAAAAACTATAATATTCATATTAAAAGGCAAACAACTTTAGTTTGAACTGAGCTAGTGTGTGTTAGTGGCATCTGCTGGTCAATAATTAAAATATTTATGAATGCTTAGATTTGATATCCTCTCTTCTGTGTCCGCAAGTCACCTTTATATTTTATTTATATAGCGCTATAGACAAAATACATTGCATCAAAGCATCTTAACAACAATAATTGTTAGAGCAAGCAAGTGTGTTAGAAAGTCAGTTGTAAAGGTCAACTGTTGCTGTCCAGGGGGTGGATAGGTGATGTTGCGGTGTTGTGCGTCTTCCTCGGAGGTCACGGCGTCTTTTGTGAAGCGTTGTTCCCACGCGAGCTGTGAATCGTGGGGACGCGTGTGACCATATGGTGCAGCTGAAAGGGATGAAAAGCCTCGCACTGCGTGTTTGTTCTGCATTGTTTCATGTTGACTTTAAATATGTTAACTCACACATCAGCGTCATATTTTTTATAGAATAGAATAGAATATATTAAATTACAATAGAATAGAATAGAATAGAATAGAATAGAATAGAATAGAACAGAACAAAACTGAACAGTTTAGATTAGATTAGATTAGATTACATTAGAATAGAATAGAATAGAATAGAATAGAATAGAATAGAATAGAATAGAATAGAATAGAATAGAATAGAATAGAACAGATTAGATTACATTACATTACATTAGATTACATTTGAATAAAATAGAAGAGAACAGTTTAGATTAGATTAAAATAGAATAGAATAGAATAGAATAGAATAGAATAGAATAGATTAGATTAGATTAGATTAGAATAGAAGAGAGCAGTTTAGATTAGATTAGATAAGATAAGATAAGATAAGATAAGATTAGATTAGATTAGATTACATTAGATTACATTAGATTACATTAGATTACATTAGAATAGAATAGAATAGAATAGAACAGATTACATTAGATTAGATTAGATTAGATTAGATTAGATTAGTTTAGATTACAATAGAATAGAATAGAATAGAATAGAATAGAATAGAATAGAATAGAATAGAACAGAACAGAACAGAATAGAATAGAATAGAACAGATTAGATTAGATTAGATTAGATTAGATTAGAATAGAATTACAATAGAATAGAATAGAATAGAATAGAATAGAACAGATTAGATTAGATTAGATTAGATTAGATTAGATTACAATAAAATAGAATAGAATAGTTTAGATTAGATTGCAATAGAATAGAATAGAATAGATTAGATTAGATTAGATTAGATAATATTAGAATAGAATAGATTAGAATAGGTTGTTGAGAAGTAATATCAGTGTACACCTGCTGCCCCACTCCCACAGAGAGAAAGGGCACCTGCTGACTACAGCTCTGGACACACAAGCCCACTCCTCACAACGGGTTCCTCTCATTAGCCGAGCATCAATGGGCTGGTTTGTCCTGTGGATTTTCCCACGCATGTTTACATGTCGCGTGGCTTTAGTCAAACACATCAAATATGATGTCCAGAGTACACGTGGACGACAGCACTCCAACATCTACACACATTTACTGCCCCAGCGGTACTCCACTAAAAATCTATAATTTTTGTCATGTTTTGTATACATTGTGAAAATTTTTGAATTTTTGTGTTTATTCTAGTTTAACTTTATTACCCAGTTTTGCATGTTTCAAAGTAGCCATACATGAAACATATTTTAGACATAAGACAAAGTAAAATGAATCCAACAATTGTAGTAAATAACTGTCCATGGGAATGTAGTTTTATTGAAAACTGCCTTACAATGTAAATACTATAGGATATATATATATATATATATATATATATATATATATATATATATATATATATATATATATATATTAAAACTTATATTCTGACTTTTTGGGTTGTGTTTAGTTTCGATTAGAGAAATTCAAGATGGTAAGTTGGTCTCAGGTGGATTGACTGTAACCTGGGAGTGCTGAGAATTCTCAGCTCGGGTTTTTCCAACTTGTTGCACGGGCAGAATGTGTCGTTTTTTGCAAAGAAGGCTTCTAGGCCGGACATCTGTCGTTTGCTTTGAGAAGGACTATGTGTGTGTGTTTTGGGGTCTGTGGATGAATAGAGGCGGTGACCTGTCATTTGTGAGTGATAGGAGAGAGCGTGTGGGAAAATATCTCAGCCAAAGAGCACATGCATTCACATGCTAATACCTCTCCTATAAATACAGGGTGTGTGCAGCGCGGAGGGCCTTAGTAACACCCGACACTCACCCCGAGGAGTGCGCTGCCCAGAAACCATTGGAGATGACTGCTACCAACCTTCTTCAGAATGCAGGTCAACAGCACATCATGGCTAAAGAAGACAGAAAGGTAGCTTGACTACACATGTGTTGATATTATCTGCCATCGCCTCGTCCTTGAGCTCTTTTGCCTTTATTTTCAGCTACGGAAACCCCTCATTGAGAGAAAAAGAAGGGAACGAATAAACCACTGTCTGGATCAGCTAAGACAAACTGTAGTCGGAGTCTTCAGGCTTGATGTAAGTAAACATTCTTGGATGCACAGCAGATTAACAGATTAACAATACCACAGCACATTGATTGATTATAACCTTTAATTACATTAAACAGCAGTCCAAGTTGGAGAAGGCAGATATTCTGGAGATGACAGTGAAACATTTGCAGAATATCCAGTGCAATAAAGTTGGTAAGTGTGTGACATTTTGCACAGTTGCAAACTTCACAATGAAGGCAAATCATTTTTACATTGTTATATTATTTCATATCCTGGGAGGGCGAAAACGGAAAAAGTTTATCAGATTGTTTTTATGTAGCATTTAAAAAAGTCTTTGTAAGCACTTTGAAAAGTAAATATGTCACCCTGTCTTTGAAAACTTGTGAGAGTGAGTATTTACTTTTTATTCCTAAAATCAACACAATTTAAAGAACATTCTGTGCGAATATAACATTGATATCTTTAATATTTACTATGTAAGACCATGTCAAAGAATAAAGTCATATACAAATTAATAGGTAAAAAAAGCTTGGTTTTCACAGGCAGGGTCACATATTTATTCCTGCAAATCATTAAAAACAATTGCATTAGGTTAATCTTATCTCGGCTTGAATATAAACCATTACTTGAGATGCTACTATTCTCAGAAAATGTTTAAAGGAGAAGTCTCATGCTATTTCAAGCATTTTAAGTTCTCTGGACAGTTAAACATGTTGAGTTCTCATGTTCAGAAAGTATTTCTGTGCTCAATACAATCCCCCAATACAGCCAAAGGCTTCCAGATTGAATTAAATATGTTTTTCTATTTATCTAACTGTCATGTAGACCCAATTCTGGATGCCGAGGCCCAGCAGAGGTACAGTGCCGGATACATCCAGTGCATGCAGGAAGTTCACAACCTTTTACTCTCCTGTGACTGGATGGACAAAACCCTGGGGTCTCGTCTGCTCAACCACTTGCTGAAGTCTCTTCCGAGATCACCCGAAGACCTTTCTCAACAGCCCAAGAAATGCCTGACCAGTGTTTCTTCAAACCATAGCGACAATGTCGGTCTCTATGCCGATGAAATGGAAAACCCTGGAACTTGTCCTCCTTCTCCTGTCATGTTTCCTTACAGTCAGTGCTCATCTCCTGTGAGGGCACGTGCCACAGAGAGCCCGCATCTCTCTGCTCTGGAGATGTGGCGGCCCTGGTGAAATATGTTTGTAACTTTTATAATTGCCAATGAGTATAAGTTTATGATGTATGGCCAACTTGGCTCATGTGATCCAAGATATGTAAATATGGTAGTATACCATCAGTCTATGTGTTTACAGTGCATAAGGGTGATGATGGTGTATACTGTACACCCTCAGTGTGCTGTCTATGGTAGACCCTCATCTTATATGTATCTTATAGATATGCTTCCTTGCAAGCGTTTGTGAGGTGGATCTAGTCCAGAATAGCTCTTATTTCAGACCCTGCCTGCTTCCTCTCTGAAGCAATTCTACTGTAGCCTGAATTGTAGAAGGCCCATAATAATTTCATTATTTATTTTATTAACACTGTATATAAATTCATAAAACTACCTTACTTGTTAAAAATTTGAAATGATACAATAAAACACTCTTTATTAAATAATATTGCAATTTTTTTACTTTTCTGTGTACACTTTTATTAAAAAAATTTTTTTTTTCTTTTACGTTTAAATTCACAATTCATTCCATTTTTTCAATCATGCACAGATTTTTATTTTAAAGTCCCTCTGTATTCGACAGTTTTAGCTGATAGGACTTATCTATTGCCATAAATATGTTACAATCCTATGAAAATAGTGTCCTGTCATTAAACGACTTTAATGTAACTTCACACATCTACATCAATAAGTGTACACAATCTGCAAATACAGTTGCAATTGTATTTATCTCACCTTTCTCAAATGGTGCATTTTATTAACAGGGCGTAAGTTGTGGTCTGGTGGTAAGAAATTGGTCTTGTAAGCAGAAAGTTGCCGGTTGGAATCTAAGTGGCAATAGACAATGACTGAAGTGTCGTTGAGCAAGACACATTACCTCTGTTTGCTCTGCAGTGATAGTTGACCACTGTATACTATGTAAGTCTATTTATGGAGCGTCTGCTAAATGAATTAATGCATTAATGAATAAATGTTATAATTAGTGCAATTAACAAAATAAAAACAGGTCCTCTAGGATAAGGAAATATGATGAAAATAGGTTGAAGAACATTTTAATAATCACATTTGCAGAAATTTGACCAATGTTTTTGAGAAGTTTTCCATAAGTAACAGATCAGGGCATGTTGTCACAGTTTACACAATCACCTGTTCGCCTTTTTAACTAGTCACATTTATGTTTGGTTTATTAAGAAAATGTAATTGTTGAGATGAATTACAAATCAATTAGAATATTTTAGATATCAGAGTACTGCATGATAAACATACATAAACATGTACATCTCCAAATACAATTTGTACGCAGATATATTATTTCAACTTTTTACAGGTTCCTTAAAAGACCTATAGGTTGGAAACAGCCCTGTAGCTTGTATTGTGGTAGAAGGCCATTTGAGACTCTCTAGTGGACGATTTCTTACTGGTTCCAACCATAGAAATTAAGTAGGACATTGCAGCAGAGTTCCACTATAAAATAAACACACATCACCACAAAACTCTCCAAATTGATATCAAAATAATAATCATACCTATTTTAATTTCAGGATCCACAATTTCTGAATTTTCTGATCCATAGCGAGCACTGCTACCAACTGTTGATTATTTGAAGTCAAACCCCTTTGCAGCTGACTCACCCATCTGCAGCCAGGTCTGACCTCCGTTAATGCCTAACCCTGAGCTCCTGGTTCCCTCATCCACATGGAAGAATTCCTTTCATGAGACTGGTGTCCATGAAATTAACATAAATGAGCTAAATACCGTAGCTGAATCACAAAGCACACCAGTAGCATTGCAATAAAAAAGTTGTCACTTTGTTAACATACAAAGAATGCACACCTTAAGGAGAAGTGTCCTGCTGCTCCAACCATTATATCTGTTTTAGACTATAGTATTTCTCAATACGCTCCCCCAGTACAGCCAACAGCTTCGGGCAGGTTCTCTTAAATATTCTACCTATCATCGTCACTAGGTCACAAGTTATTCATTGGTCACTTGCCTGTAAAATCCCGTCCACGCAACCAAGCAGATAGCTGGGAAGAACACGAATGTCAGGTCGTACATTCCATGAGAAACCCTTGCGGCTTATTGTTTTTAATAATTCTAATAATTCTATAAATCCTTGACTATTTACAAATAAGTTAAAAGAATAAACTATTAGTGTTGCTTTGCCTTTTTATCCTGTATGTCAAACACCTATGTTTTAGTTCCTGACTCTTAAGCGGCACCTCAACATAAGCCCAGTGTACTCTGATTAGTAAACTTTGTACTGTGTTCTATGTGTGTCGGAAATATAACGCCCTTGACCACACTGGGCTTTAGCTACAGCATCACCACAAGTGATAGGACATTATGCAATTTTGTGACTTCCGTAACGAGTCACATTATGACTGAAGTTGTCACGTGATTTGAGATGACAGAACCCAACTGCAGACAACTCTTAAACAAAAAGTTTATTTCTACAAAAAATACATGAAAAATCCCTCAAGGGGCTAAACAAGATAAAAAGAAACTTAACTTGACAAGAAAACCACAGACAGGTAGGTGACGAACCAGCACAGGACAGAAAACACAAGGGCTTTAAATAGGGCAAACACAACAAGGGATAACGACACGGGGCAGGTGTGGGGAATGAAACAATGGCGGGAAGATAGACAGGATAACAAGGGGGCGGGGTCAAGAGACGAGACAAGAGAGCACATGGCATGTCATAACTAAACAATGCCATGTGACACTCACACAGAACACAGATCTGCCATGATTCTGCCAAAATCAGGAAAAACATGACCAAGATAGGCAGAATCATGACAGAAGTAACTTGACGCCTACAATCCTGATGTTTGTTGTGGTCCAAGATGTGATTTCTATTATAGAAATTTTTGTTAGACACAAAGTTGTAAGACCTCATCAATTCTTCAATACAACATATTCAAACTAGATTAAGAATTAATGTCATTCTTATATTATATATATCCCACAATATTGATTTAGTGGAAAAGTTGTTTTTTATTTATAGTACAGAATGGACTTTAAAATTCATAAATCCTTCTGATTTTGTTCAGGTAGTTAAAACAACAAAACATTCAAAAGATTATACTGAGGAGTGATTTGCTTGTGTTTAGTATAAATATCATCTGTTTCCCACTGGTCCGTCTGATCTGCTTTTAGGAATTTATGGGAATTTTGAGTATTTGTTAGCTATGTGAACATCAGTTTGCAAGACTAATAAAAAACATTTGATGGCATTTTTTCTTTCAGAATAGAATAAATGGAGCAGAACAATGTAGAAGAATAATTGTTTGTTGATAAAAAATCAATTATAGACAAGGATGCTGACTATCCTGACACTGTCTCTCTCAGTTGACTGTTCTCTCCCTAATCATCGGCTAGAACCACCATCAAAAGTAGGTCAGGATTTTCTGGTGTCAATCAAACGCTGCCCTTTCAACACCGAACGGGAAGCTGACTGAAGTAGAAAGTACGTCACAAGCAAACGGGTTTTCAGTAAATGCGGGCACAGGTTTCATGGCCTTAACGTCTGTGAATCGCCGGGAGAATTGCTCTTTTAGTTCATTGAGGTATATATTGTGTCGGAAATATAACGCCCTTGACCACACTGGGCTTTAGCTACAGCATCACCACAAGTGATAGGACATTATGCAATTTTGTGACTTCCGTAACGAGTCACATTATGACTGAAGTTGTCACGTGATTTGAGATGACAGAACCCAACTGCAGACAACTCTTAAACAAAAAGTTTATTTCTACAAAAAATACATGAAAAATCCCTCAAGGGGCTAAACAAGATAAAAAGAAACTTAACTTGACAAGAAAACCACAGACAGGTAGGTGACGAACCAGCACAGGACAGAAAACACAAGGGCTTTAAATAGGGCAAACACAACAAGGGATAACGACACGGGGCAGGTGTGGGGAATGAAACAATGGCGGGAAGATAGACAGGATAACAAGGGGGCGGGGTCAAGAGACGAGACAAGAGAGCACATGGCATGTCATAACTAAACAATGCCATGTGACACACAGAACACAGATCTGCCATGATTCTGCCAAAATCAGGAAAAACATGACCAAGATAGGCAGAATCATGACAGAAGTAACTTGACGCCTACAATCCTGATGTTTGTTGTGGTCCAAGATGTGATTTCTATTATAGAAATTTTTGTTAGACACAAAGTTGTAAGACCTCATCAATTCTTCAATACAACATATTCAAACTAGATTAAGAATTAATGTCATTCTTATATATTATATATATCCCACAATATTGATTTAGTGGAAAAGTTGTTTTTTATTTATAGTACAGAATGGACTTTAAAATTCATAAATCCTTCTGATTTTGTTCAGGTAGTTAAAACAACAAAACATTCAAAAGATTATACTGAGGAGTGATTTGCTTGTGTTTAGTATAAATATCATCTGTTTCCCACTGGTCCGTCTGATCTGCTTTTAGGAATTTATGGGAATTTTGAGTATTTGTTAGCTATGTGAACATCAGTTTGCAAGACTAATAAAAAACATTTGATGGCATTTTTTCTTTCAGAATAGAATAAATGGAGCAGAACAATGTAGAAGAATAATTGTTTGTTGATAAAAAATCAATTATAGACAAGGATGCTGACTATCCTGACACTGTCTCTCTCAGTTGACTGTTCTCTCCCTAATCATCGGCTGGAACCACCATCAAAAGTAGGTCAGGATTTTCTGGTGTCAATCAAACGCTGCCCTTTCAACACCGAACGGGAAGCTGACTGAAGTAGAAAGTACGTCACAAGCAAACGGGTTTTCAGTAAATGCGGGCACAGGTTTCATGGCCTTAACGTCTGTGAATCGCCGGGAGAATTGCTCTTTTAGTTCATTGAGGTATATGCATTAAACAGCAGGTGACAGTGGTCGTGCAACTGACTGCAAAGCTGGAAAGTGTGTCAAGTCTTCTTCTTCAAGTTGTTGAGCAAACAGTTCCGGTTTTGTTTCAAAATCTGATACATCAGTCAACATCATGGGTAGAATTTGTTGCCTTCCTTGCAGTTTGAGATTCTGTCAAAAATGCACTTATTTAAATAAATGTATCATCGTTTAAGAAAGACAGCAAATTATGTTGAGCCTACTCTTCCAAAAACATGCGCACAGCATGAAGTAATTGCATGAATCGGCATAAAACAACTGAAATCTGTCCTTTCTCCATTCCGACCATTGAAGGCCCT